>ML250681.1:0-95885 GCA_005239495.1 Nicotiana undulata
TGGTACTCCAAATATCTTGTGTCTAGAAGAGAAAGTCGAGCAACAACATGTTGACCTTTTCTTACATGATAAGTCAGAGCAATGCGGATAGCACCAAAATGGATATGGGTAAAACCATGGTCTCTCCACTGTCTGGGAAAATCATCTGGAATTTGGAGGGTAATAAACTATTCCTCTCGAGTGGCAAGAATAGGATGTTGGTCAAGTTTTGAGGCAGCAACATATTCCTTGACTCCTTTTGGTTTATGTTGGACTAAGGAACGAATTTGAGTCCATGGTGCAAATGTTTTTTTTGCAAAAGCAGAGTAAGGGTTTATAAGGGGTAGTTCAGTTGAAGATACTTTTTGTTCATCGGGTAGGATATCTACTTCATAGAGATAATCATAGTTTTTTGACAAAGTTTTATATAGAGTAGGAGACATATTCATTTTTGCTAAGGAAGAGGATGATGGAAACGACTCAGACATATTTAGTAAACATGTTCCTCCTTCCGAAAGGATGGGATGGCTCTGATACCACAGTATAAAGAACAGAGCAAGAGACTCCAAAAAGGCAAACTATATCATAGATACGAAAGTTTTCCTACAAAAGGGGCTGGCTATTGATTGAAACTTTTCTTCAATGATGGTCATGGTTCGGCTTGCCAATAGCTTTGGAAGGGAAGAGACAAATGCTTGTTTCAGGTTGATGTCTCCTCCAATTTCAAAGTATATCTTGGCCATTTTTTGAAAATGCCTGTCAATGTAATTTTTGTCGAATGACACACACTTCATCTCGAAGAGTTGGGTGGGCCCAGGTGCCTCCCTGACAGCAAACGAGGCTAAAATCCAGCAGCTTCAGCTGCTGGTGCACCAGATCTAGTATGACCGCAGGTGCGGTTGCCCAGGTCGCAGGTGCGGGACCGCTCCTGCGGTCCAGGCCTCGCAAGTGCGGCCCCAGGGGAGAAGGTCCATCATCGCAGGTGCGGACATGTTTCCGCATAAGCGGAGCGGCAGGTGCGGGCCTCTCTCCGCAGGTGCGATCCCAGGCCTTCTTGGCCACTTCCGCAGGTGCGAGCCTTAGCTCGCAGGTGCGGTCCTCGAGCCACAGGTGCGGAACCACTAATGGTAGTGGGTTCTTTAAACACGGGACATAACCATTTTTCACCCCATTTCTTCCTCCATTGGCAATTTTGGGAGCTTGAGAGAGAGCCAAACCAACTTCAATGTTGGTTTAATACATCAATTTCTAGGTAGATTAACACCCTAAATAGTGTAAATCAAGGGTTAGGGTAGAAAACTAGGGCTTGGTGAATTTTAGAGAAATTTCCCCACTTATTAACCATGAAATCATATAAAAATCATATATTAATGATCCTTAGGTTATGGGTGAGTGTTTTCTTAAAAAATTCCCGAAATCCGAGCACGTGGGCCCGGGGGTGAATTTTGGGATTTCTTCAAGAATGATGAATTTACTTAATAAGTAGGAGAATTTCCATACTTTAAGCATGAATTGATATATTTGTATAACATTTGGCTAGTTTCGAGTCCTTGGGTGTAGAGTTTGGAGTTTCGTGCACGTTCTTGGTCCGAGAAGTAGATTCGACACGAGGTGAGTCTCTTTTCCAACCTTGTAAGACGGAATTGTCCCCATAGGTAATTATAAATGAGTAAATGTCCTTATTTTCGGGGTCCATGCACGCACGAAGTGACGAGAGTCTGTGCGTAGCTACTACTATGTTATGTCGGGTAGTCTTAGGACCCACAAGCATGCTCATTGTGCCTTGCATGTACCCCTAACTGTATCATGAGTTGTTTATTATCCTTGAACTAGCATGAGAATATTAGGGGGTTACATTCAAATTTACTGTTTCCTAAATTCTTGTTTTCCAAGTATAATCTTTATTGAATTCCTGAATATCCTGATAACTCTGTGTATGTATATGAGCACCCGCGTCGCATGTATTATTCGTGAGCAGGGTAGCCTTATAATTATGTCAACCGCGTCGCATGACCGATTCGTGAGCGGGGTAATAGACGCATCTATGGTTCGAGCCGTTCGACCCTCGACAGTGCACATTTATTTTTGCGTCGCTTCGGCCGTACGCCTCGGCATACTATGTGCTATCTATATGACTGAGAGTCTTATTATTATTGAATAAATTGATCCATGAGGGAGGGAACTTGGGACTTTTATTATAATTTTTATTTGACACTTGAGGGTAGATTGCAATGTACATACTTGATGTTCCATGTCTTCTTGATTTCCATGACTGCTAATCTTGTCTAGATTTATTTAATTATATTATTGTTAATGACCCTAGTGAGTATTATGTCTACCTCTCGTCACTACTTCTTCGAGTTTAGACGGGATACATGCTACACTTCTGTACTTAATTGTACAGGTTCTGAGGCAGGTGCATCTGGTTATCACACTGGAGCGCGATCCTGAGAGTATATTCCGGGCCTGACTTCACGGTGAGCTGCTCCTCTTGGCGTCCTTAGCAGCACTGTGGAGTTATCTATTATTTTGGATATTTATGTCTACTCTCTTCAGACAGTAGTACATTTAATTCATCTAGTTTTGTATATTCTACTAGTCGCCTGTAGACTTATGACACTAGGTCGTGGCTCACGTAGTAGACTTTCTAGTATATTTGCTAAATTATATATGTTGGCTCATGATTTTTGAGTTACATTGAGTTAAGTCGTCTCACTTATCTGCTTCTATTTAACGATTTCTTAACTTAAAACCTGGCAAGTATTTGAATATCCTATTAAATGAGGTAACCTCGTTAGTAAACTAGTGTTGGCTTGTCTGACTCCGGTGTTGGGCGCCATCACGACCTGAGTTAGAAATTCAGGTCGTGACAACATGGTATCAGAGCTGTAGGTTCACGTAGGTCTCACAAGTCACAAGCAAACCTAATAGAGTCTTGCAAATTGATACGGAGACGTGTGTATTTATCTTCGGGAGGCTATAGAGTGTTAGGAAACCTCTCTTTATTCATATTCTATCGTGCAGTCGATGATCTTACTAAATCTCATTCTTCTACTCTCTCACAGATGGTGAGGACTCGTGCAGCTGATATTCTAGACCCGGGAGATGCCGCTACCCCTGTCGTCCGAGGTCGTGGCAGAGGCTGGGGGAGGGTACCGTCCCGAGGTAGGGGACGAGGGCGTCCCAGAGTTGTTCCATTAGAACCCCAAAGGATCCTATCATAGAGGAGAAGGACGAGGTGCCTCCAGTAGATCCTGCTCCAGCAGACTTCATGACTGCACCATGCTTCTAGGAGGTCATGGGCCGTATGATGCGGTTGATGGACACTGTGACCCAGGCTGGTTTATTTCGAGTGGATCCTGCCACATCTTAGGCGGGAGGGGAGTTAAGACCCCTACCGCCCAGGCCACAGGTCATGCAGCAGCAGTATATCAGACTCAGGGTATACTGCCCGTGGGTAGAGCACGTCCACCAGCAGCAGCACCAGAGCTCAGACAAGCTGCGGACAGCGATCCGTAGAAGCTACTTGATAGATGGACTCGATTGCACCCTCATGTCTTCGGAGGTGAGAGGGGAGAGGATGCCCAGGACTTCATTTATAGGTGCAGGGACAGACTGCACAACATGAGGATTCTGGAGTCCCATGGAGTTTATTTCACTACTTTTCAGCTAGAGGGCAGGGCCCGCAGATGGTGGAAGTCATTTATCCTTGGTAGGCTAGGAGGTTCCTCTCCTATCACATGGAAGCAGTTCACTAAGTTGTTCCTAGACAGGTATATTCCACCATCTGAGAGGGAAGAGTTGTGGTATCAGTTTGAGTAGCTGGACCAAGGGTAGATATCAGTGACCAACTACGAGGCCAGGTTTTCAGAGTTGTCTCACAATGACCTTATGATACTTCCTACTGATGATGACAGAGTGCGGAGGTTTGTAGCTGGACTGCACTCAGGTATTAGGGCTAACATGGCCCGAGAGGTGGAGGTGGGTACTCCCTATCAGCTTGTGGTTGAGATAGCTCGCCGGATTGAGGGTTACCGATCGAGGGGCAGAGAGCAGGGTCAGCAGGACAAGAGAGCTAGATTTTCTGGAGATTTCAGAGGTGCCCCAGCCAGGGGTTAAGGTCAGTTCGATAGAGACCAGCCCAGCAGGCCTCCATATTCAGCTCCACCACCACCTTCTCATGGTGCTCCAGTGAGACCTTATTTTAGCACCATGTCGGACAGTTCTTACCGCCTACTAACCATTCAGGGTTCCTCCGACGGGTATTCAGGTCATCAGGGGTCTTCTAGTCCTTACTTCAGTGTTATGCCAAAGGGTTCTCACCGTCCCCCAGCTATCCAGAGTTCTTCTTCAGAGTAGCAGGTCATGTCATCAGTGAGATGTTATGAGTGTGGGGATTCAGGCTACATGAGGAGGACTTGTCCCAGGCTTCGAGACAAGGCTGTTCAGCAGAGTTACCAGCCTACATACTCAGCACTGGCGCCCCGCCCACCTAGCTCCTATTCAGTCCAGCGGAGGCCAGTCTTCAGGTACACCAGCCAGGTTCTATGCTATTCCGGACCGACAAGATGCAGTAGCCTCAGACGCCGTGATCACAGGTACTATTTCAGTATGTGGTAGGGAGGCATTAGTGATATTTGATCACAAATCCACTTATTCATATGTGTCAGCCTTATTTTCTTATTTTCTGGATGTTCCTCGTGGGTCCTTGGGTTCTCTTATATATGTGTCCACTCTCATGGGCGAATCTATTGTGGTAGACCGGATCTATCGGTCATGTGATATCACATTATGTGGGTTCGAGACTAGAGCGGACCTCTTATTGCTCGATATGGTTGATTTTGAGATTATCTTGGGGATGGATTGGCTATCTCTGTATCATGCCATCTTGGATTGCCATGCCAAGATGGTTACTTTGGCCATGCCTAAGTTGCCTAAGCTGGAGTGGAGAGGGTCCTCAATTAGTGCAGCCAGTAGAGTTATTTCCTTCCTGAAGGCTCGACATATGGTCGAGAAGGGTTGTCTGGCGTATCTTGCTTATGTGCGGGACACCACCGTCGAGTCTCCGATGATTGATTCCGTGCCAGTTGTTTGAGTGTTTTCTGATGTATTTCCTTTAGACCTTTCGGGCATGCCTCCAGATCGTGATATTGATTTCTCCATTGATGTAGCTCCAGGCACTCAGCCTATTTCCATTCCCCCATACCGTATGGCTCCTAAGGAGTTGAAGGAGCTGAAGGAGCAAGTGGAGGAGTTGTTGGCTAAGGGGTTTATCAGACCGAGTGTATCATCGTGGGGTGCTCCTGTTCTATTTGTGAAGAATAAGGATGGGTCTTGCGGATGTGTATTGATTACCGCCAGTTGAACAAGATTACCATTAATAACAAGTATCCATTGCCGCACATTGATGATTTGTTTGACCAGCTGCAGGGTGCCAGGGTGTTTTCTAAGATTGACTTGAGATCGGGGTATCACCAGCTGAAGATCCGAGCTTTGGATGTTCCGAAGACTTCTTTTCGTACGAGATATGGCCACTATGAGTTCCTGGTGATGTCCTTTGGCTTGACTAACGCCCCAGCAGCATTTATGGACTTGATGAACAGGGTGTTCAGGCTGTATATTCATTCTTTTGTCATCGTCTTCATTGATGATATTATGATTTACTCACGTAGCCTGGGAGAGCACGAGCAGCATTTGAGAGTTGTGCTCCCGACTTTGCGAGAATAGAAGCTATATACTAAGTTCTCCAAGTGTGAGTTCTGGTTGGATTTTGTGGCATTCTTGGGGCATGTAGTATCCGGAGAGGGTATCAAGGTTGATCCTTAGAAGATTGAGGCAGTTCAGAGTTGGCCACGTCCTACTTCAGCCACAGAGATCAGGAGTTTCTTGGGTTTAGCAGGCTACTATCGGCGATTTGTGGAGGGATTTTAATCCATTGCAGCCCCATTGACTAGATTGACTCAGAAAAAATGCTCCGTTTTAGTGGTCCAACGAATGTGAGGCGAGCTTTTAGAAGCTCAAGACAGCATTGACCTCAGCACCAGTTCTGGTACTGCCTTTCGGTTCTGGGATGTATACAGTGTATTGCGACGCTTCACGCGTTGGCTTGGGGTGTGTGTTGATGCAGGAAGGGAGAGTTATTGTTTATGCTTCGCGCTAGCTGAAGGTTCATGAGCAGAATTATCCAGTGCACGATTTGGAGTTGGCGGCGATTATTCATGCTCTTAAGATTTGGAGGCATTACTTGTATGGGGTGTCTTGCGAGGTTTATACAGGAAAGCACAGCTTACAGCACTTGTTCAAGCAGAGGGATCTTAATTTGAGGCAGCATAGGTGGCTTGAGTTGCTCAAGGATTATGACATCACCATTCTTTATCATCCGGGCAAGGAAAATGTGGTGGCAAATACTTTGAGCAGGAAGGCGAAGAGTATGGGTAGCTTGGCTTATATTGCAGCGAAGGAGAGACCTCTAGCCTCGTACATTTAGTCCTTGGCTAATCGCCTGGTGAGATTAGACTTTTCAGAGCACATGTGGTTGCTCAGTCTTCATTGTTGGGGGAGATTAAGGCTCAGTAGTTTGATGATCCGTGTTTGGCAGAGCTACAGGAGATAGTGGTTCAGGGTGGTGCCAAGGAGGTTATTATTGGCAAGGATGGTGTTCTAAGACTTCAGGGCCGATTATGTGTTACTAATGCTGATAGCCTGAGGGAGAGGATTCTAGAAGAGGCACACAGTTCTCGGTTACTGTTCATCCTGGTGCTACGAAGATGTATCGTGATTTGAAGCAGCATTAATGTTGGAGGCGGATGAAGAAGGATATTGTGGAGTATGTGGCTAGGTGTCTTAATTTTCTGCAAGTTAAGTATGAGCCCCAGAGGCCTACTTCAGCAGATGCCCATTCTTGAGTGGAAGTGGGAGCGCATCACTATGGACTTCGTGGTTGGGTTGCCTCGGACTTTGCAGAAAGTTTACGCGATTTGGATCATTGTGGATACATTGACCAAATCGGTGCATTTCATTCCCGTGGCTAATACTTATACTTCTGAGAGGCTAGCCCAGATGTACATTCGGAAGATAGTCCGGCTGCACGGTGTGCCAGTGTCCATTATATCAGATCGAGGTCCTCAGTTCACCTCGCACTTCTAGAGAGCATTGCACAGAGAGATGAGCACTCAGATAGATCTCAGCATATCATTTCACCCGCAGACTGATGGGCAGTCGGAGCGTACAGTGCAGATATTGGAGGACATACTCAGAGCATGTGTGATAGACTTTGGAGGTCAGTGGGACCAGTTCTTGCCTTTGGCCGAGTTTGCTTACAATAATATTTATCAGTCCAGCATTGAGATGTCTCCATTTGAGGCTTTATATGGTCGGCGATGTCGTTCTCCTATCGGGTGGTTTGAGCCTGGCGAGGCTAAGTTATATGGCACGGACCTGGTGAGAGATGCCTTGGAGAAGGTGAAGTTGATTCAGGAGAGGCTCCGCACAGCACAATCTAGACAGAAGAGTTACGCGGATCAGAAGGCACGTGATGTATCGTTTATGGAGGGAGATAAGGTTCTGCTAAAGGTGTCGCCGATGAAAGGAATTATGAGGTTCGGGAAGAAGGGCAAGCTGAGCCCGAGGTTTATAGGTCTTTTCTAGGTATTGAGGCGAGTTGGAGAGGTTGCTTATGAGCTTGTCTTACCTCCTAGTCTATCAGAAGTTCATCCGGTCTTTCATGTATCCATGCTCCGGAAGCATCACGTCGACTTCTCTCACGTGGTTGATTTCAGTACGATTCAGTTGGATGAGAGAATGGGCTACGAGAAGGATCTATTTGCTATTATTGACAGACAGGATCGCCAGTTGAGATCCAATATAGTTTCTACTATGAAGGTCCAGTGGAGGGGCCAACCGGTCGAGGAGGCAACTTGGGTGTCCAAGGAGGACATGCGGAGCAGATATCCACACTTATTCAGCATTTCATGTATGATTCTAGACCCGTTCGAGGACGAACATTTGTTTAAGAGGTGGAGAATGTAACGACCCGATCGGTCATTTCGCGTAATCGGACCTCGTTCCCCTAAATAAGATTTCCCGAGCGGCTTATAATGATTTATGACTTGCGGGGATGGGTGGTTAGGGATTCGGAAGTGTTTAGAGTGATATAGGAACACTTGGTTCCTTAAGGTTGGCTTTTAAGGCCAAGTTTGACTTCGGTCAACATTTTTAGTAAAATATCTCGGAATGGATTCGACGGTTCCAGTAACTTTGTATGATGATTTCAGACTCGTGCGTATGTCTGGAATGGATTTTGGATGACCCAGGAGCGTTTCGACGCCAAATAGCGAAAATAGAGTTTCCATAAGTTCATAATTTGGTTTGGAACATGTTTTTGTGTTATCAAGGTCCGAACGGAATTCCGAGACCGGAAATAGTTCTGTTATGTCATTTATGACTTGCTTGCAAAATTTGGTGTCATTCCGAGTAGTATAGGTCAGTTCGGCGCATTGAAACCGAATTCAAGAACTTAAAGTTCTTAAGTTTGATTCTAGGGGTTTTGAGGTGTGATTTTGAGTTTTAGCGTTGTTTTGGGTGTTCTGAAGTCTCAAGAGAGTCTGTAATATGATTTAAGACTTGTTGGTATATTTGGACAGGGTCTCGGGTAGGCCCAGGTGCCTCCCGGGCACCAAACAAGGCTAAACACCAGCAGCTTCAACTGCTGGTGCACCAGATTTGGTGTGACCGCAGGTGCGGTTTCCCAGGTCGCAGGTGCGGGACCACTCCTGCGGTCCAGGCCTCGTAGGTGCGGCCCCAGGGGAGAAGGTCCATCATCGCAGGAGCGGAGCCACAGGTGCGGGCCTCCCTCCGCAGGTGCGATCCCAGGCCTTCTTGGCCACTTCCGCAGGTGCGGTCCTCGAGCCGCAGGTGCGGAATCACTGATGGCATTGGGTTCTTTAAACACGGGACGTAACTATTTTTCACCCCATTTCTTCCTCCATTGGCGATTTTGGGAGCTTGAGAGAGAGCCAAACGACCTAGCTACTAAGAGGTAAGTAATTTCCACTTCAATGTTAGTTTAATACATCAATTTCTAAGAAGATTAACACCCTAAATAGTGTAAATCAAGGGTTAGGGTAGAAACCTAGGGCTTGGTGGATTTTAGGGAATTTTCCCACTTATTAACCATGAAATCATATAAAATCATATATTAATGATCCTTAGGTTATGGGTGAGTGTTTTCTTAGAAAATTCCCAAAATTCGAGCACGTGGGCCCGAGGGTGAATTTTGGGATTTCTTTAAGAATGATGAATTTACTAAAAAAGTAGGAGAATTTCCATACTTTAAGCATGAATTGATATATTTGTATAACATTTGGCTAGTTTCGAGTCCTCGGGTGTAGAGCTTGGAGTTTCGAGCGCGTTCTTGGTCCGAGAAGTAGATTCGACACGAGGTGAGTCTCTTTTCCAACCTTGTATGAGGGAATTGTCCCCATAGGTAATAATAAATGAGTAAATGTCCTTATTTGCGGGGTTCACGCACGCACGAAGTGACGAGAGTCCGTGCGTAGCTACTACTATGTTATGTCGGGTAGTCTTAGGACCCACAAGCATGATCATTGTGCCTTGCATGTACCCCTAATTGTATCATGAGTTGTTTATTATCCTTGAACTAGCATGAGAATATTAGGGAGTTACATTCAAATTTACTGTTGACTAAATTCTTGTTTTCCAAGTATAATCTCTATTGAATTCCTGAATCTCCTGATAACTCTGTGTATGTATATGAGCACCCGCGTCACATGTGTGATTCGTGAGCGGGGTAGCCTTATAATTATGTCAACCGCGTCGCATGACCGATACACGAGCGGGGTAATAGACGCATCTATGGTTCGAGCCGTTCGACCCTCAGCAGTGCACATTTATTTTTGAATCGCTTCGGTCGTACGCCTCGGCATACTATGTGTTATCTATATGACTGAGAGTCTTATTATTATTGAATAAATTGCTCCATGAGTGAGGGAACTTGGGACTTTTATTATAATTGTTATTTGACACTTGAGGGTAGATTGCAATGTACATACTTGATGTTCCATGTCTTCTTGATTTCCATGACTGCTAATCCTGTCTAGATTTATTTAATTATATTGTTGTTAATGACCCTAGTGAGTATTACGTCTACCTCTCGTCACTACTTCTTCGAGTTTAGACGGGATACTCACTGGGTACATATTTATTTATACACTCATGCTACGCTTCTGTACTTAATTGTACAGGTTCTGAGGCAGGTGCATCTGGTTATCAGATCGTAGCGCGATACTGAATTCACAGTGAGCTGCTCCTCTTGGCGGTCCTTAGCAGCACTGTGGAGTTATCTATTATTTTGGATATTTCTGTCTACACTCTTCAGACAGTAGTACATTTATTTTGTCTAGTTTTGTGTATTCTACTAGTTGTCTTTAGACTTGTGACACTAGGTCCTGGCTCACGTAGTAGACTTTCTAGTATTTTTGCTAAACTGTATATGTTGGCACATGATTTTTGAGTTACATTGAGTTCAGTCGCCTCACTTATCTGCTTCCATTTAACGATTTCTTAACTTAAAACTTTGCAAGTAGTTGAATATCTTATTAAATGAGGTAACCTCGTTAGTAAACTAGTGTTGGTTTGCCTAACTCCGGTGTTGGGCGCCATCACGACCTGTGTTAGAAATTTGGGTCGTGACATGAATCAATGAGCCAAAATTAGAATCTAAAAGTCACAACAAGGAACACTACATTAATCATTCATTTTCATTATATATTTTTTATTTATTTTAAACATCAAAAACTTCATATGCCCAAGTTTAACTCATATTGGTACCAAACAAGTCACAAGTTGGCTTATGGACACAAGATTACACCCCAAAAACCAATTTATTCACAACTAGCTACTAAACTAACTAAATAAAATTTACTTTCTAAAAATAAATCAAAACTAAACAAGACTAATCCCTTAAGAAAGTTGTCATGACATCCATCATAGGGAAAAGTCACCCGGTTCAACACAAATAATTTTCTTGGAAAAGAACCATGGTAGAAAGAAAAACCAAGGAGTTTCACTAATACTACTATAATGAAACCAAAATAAAAATAAAAAATAAACACAAATACTAACAAGAAAAATAAAAGTAAAAAAAAAATGCTAAGTACTACTCTAAAAAATAAAAACCAAAATAAAAACAACTAAGAACCAAAATAAAAGCCAACAAGAAAATGCCTACAAAATATTATTAATAAGCTAGAAATGTCAACCAATCGACACAAGTCACAAATAAAATGTCATGCTCCACAGAATGCTTTACAAACATAGATCAGATATGATACACACCCAACCTAAAGTGTTGCATTCTCTCCAATGCAACTAATCAAAACAAGGTAAAATGAAGGAGGTGCTCCGTGAAACTGCATCACTCGGAGCTGGAGGTGGTGGGAAATCTGAGCTCCAAATCCTCATCATCATCATCCTTAGAATCCTGTGAGCCACAGAGTGAACTCAGCTTGTGCATCATATTCGACAGAAACTTGCTTTTCTTCTTTGCATGCTCCTTGAAGTTCATCTGTCGCCTTTCAAGTTTCCTCGTCTCCGACTCATGTCCTCTAATCTGCTTTTGATTGCTTTTTGTTCCAACACTACATCATCCAAGGTCGGTGGCTTCTTACCAGACCCAGTCGAAGTGACCTCAACAGATGGACCAAAGGGAAGGCCCGCGACAAGCTGTCGAATGTGAGCATCTACACCATAGATCTTATGGGAAATGTGGCGCATAGTGGGGGGGCCCATAAGGAAGTGCATGTAATCTTGCTGTAGCTGTGGAGGCACCACCGGATCCCATGGCAGACTCATCAAACTACGCAAATGAAGGAGATAGTACATCAATTCTTCTCTTCTTCTTCTTCCCGCCAGTTGGCCCTTTTCGAAGCAATGGATAGATTGCTACGACAGGGTCCTTCTCAACATCAGTCGGGTTCGGTAGCACCTCAGCATCATAACACAACTGAGTGATCAATGAGGGGAAGAATAGGCTTCTAGACCTTCCGTTACATGCTTCCTCAATTTCACTCACAATGTGCTGGCCCACGTTCACTGGTAAGCCATCCATGATAGCAGCAATCATCAATTCCTTCTCAGACGTCACCCCTGTCTCATGTCTAGCTGGTACAATCCTAGCACAGATAATAGCCAAATCTTTTCTTCCGCAATGAACTCATGAGAATTAACCCCTTTGTGTATTCTTTCCCAAGTTGGTTTCATCCCATCATGAAGTTTCTCCACCAACCATTGTGTTCCTCTCTCTCTTCCTATGGCTCTGTATATCTCATTGTCAGCATTGGGAAGCCCGTAGTGTGCTTTTATTACCTCAGGGCCAAAGTTGATCTACTTGCCCCTAACAAAGGTGAATACTTTCCCCTGGAACTTTGTCTTCACGGCGTTGGCATAAAACTCACGAACTATTGTGTAGTTCGCTCTGATTGGTTCAGGAGCAAAGCACATCCATCCACAGTCAGTCAGTCTCCGGGAAAAATCCGACATCTTAGCATCGAGGTTGTCTAAATGGATGCCTTTTTCTTTGATAATGCTCTTTGACATGAGTTTGTCATAATTCTTTCACAGTCAGCCGCCGTGAATCTCGTTGTATCAAAATACTCTACTTCCATAGCTGGGGGAGGATACTCTTGCACATTTTGCAATATTTTCCGAGGCCATTTTATACACCAAGTACCTACAAATGGAAACCACATGTTAAATGCATGAACGGGTACTTTATACACTGTATAATGATGTATCTAGGCCAAATAAAAGAGCCGCAAAGCAACCGTGCAAAAATTTTCACAACCACTGTTTTACTGCCAGGAATGTTAGGCGGTGCGATCGCGTTCAATGCATGGCGACCGCATAGAGAATTTTTCCTTGTTCACAGTGCTGACGCTGTGCGATCGCGGAGCGCATGATGCAATCGCATAAGTCAACATTTCCAAATTGCAATTTTAAAACAGTCGATCGCGCACAGGGCCTTGCGATCGCGAAGGTTGCCTTTTTCGCTCAGTTATGTTTTCTCTTGGGCATTTTCACAAGCACATAAGGGAAAGCAGATTCTTACACACGTTTTTAGAGTTTTAAGCACAGATTTAACCCCAAATTTTGTTCAAGAAGCAAAAATTCACTCAACCAACCTAACCCAGCGAGCATGCACACAATTAAACTCAATATTCAAAACAAAAACTGCCAATTATCAATCTTAAACAGTGGAGATGAAGAAGAAAGAAAAATGTGTGTTTATTTACACTAATATCACACAAAATTAAATTTTGAGGGAGGATTAGATTGATGAAGTACATACCTTTGAGATTGAACTTGATTAGTTGTGTGAAATTGAAGAGAGAAACCCTTTTAATGATTTTTGAGGGCCAAGGGGTGAGAGAATTTGTTTTGGGCAGGAAAATGGGTGAGGGTCGTTTCCAGTGTTCAATTTTAATTTAATTACATGGAGAAATATGATCACGGTTGGGCAGTTGCGATCGCATAGTGCAAAATGTCACAGAAGTTCGCGATGGCTTGGCTACTGTTGCGATCGCATAGTGTAGCTGTTACCTACTGAAATGCGAAAGCATAGATTTTGCGGCGATCGCATAGTGCAACTGTGTGCTGCCTGCAATTTTGCACTAGCACTATTGCTTTGGCTACCCAATCACCCCAACCTGCTCAAATCAACTCCAAAAATTTTAGAACTTGGCAGATTGGTTAGAAACAATGTATAAGCTATTCTAAAAAATAAAATTTCAAAAATGAACAAAAAATTTTAAAACGATGGCTTGCCTCCCACCAAGCGGAGCATTTAACGTCGTGGCACGATGCAAGTTATCTTTACCACTTTTCTCGCCACTTTGACGTTGTGAACTGGGCACCTAGATTGTAATCAAGCTTATGACCATGGGTGGTGGGGGGTGGTAAGTCGATGACCGAGCCAAGCATTGATTTCTTCATTTTGTAGTTCTTGGCTCTCATGTGAGGTATGTCATTTTGCTTTCTTGTTTCCTCAAATTGTAAAATATATGGTATTACTCTTTCCTCCTCGCAATCCTTCATTGATCCGTGTAGTTCAACTTCCATATCACCAGACAATTTCAATGTTGAAAAATGCTTGGAATAAGACTTCAAACCTCTAACTTGCAATTTTTCTCGGATTTTGACATCCTCTTTTTCCCCCGGATTAGAGTCAATTTCAACATGTGATGACCCAAAGGTCATCCCTTGTTTTATATGTCAAAATGGTATTCCGAGGCCTTAAAATCCTCCTTTTATCTCACCTCGTTTTGCGTGCGCAGCCCAAGCGTATAGTCGGGAAGCTTTTATATGAAAAACTGAGAAAATACTATTTTATGCCTTAAAAAATTGATTTAAGTTGACTTCGATCAATATTTTGGGAAAATGGACCCGAAACCATCATTTGACGGTCTCGGAGGGTCCCGTAGGAAATTATTGGACTTGGGCATATGCCCGCAATCAAATTTCGAGGTCCCAAGCTCGAGAAATGAATTTCTGAAAGAAATTGTTTTCCTGAAAATATAAGAGATTTTTGAAATTTGATTATAATCAAAATTTATGGTATCGGGCCCGTAATTTGGTTCGGGAGCCCGATACAGGTTCAATATGATAATTATGATATGTCTGTAAAATTTTGTAAGAAACGGAAGTCGTTTGACGTGATTCGGACCCGTAGTTGTGAAACTTGATATTTTGGAAGTTTTGAGATTTTCCTTTGATTTATATGCTAAATTAGTTGTTTAAGAGGTTATTTTGGTGATTTGATTGCACGAGTAATTCCGTACAATGTTTTGAGGTTGTGTACATGTTTTGTTTGGAGCCCCGAGGGCTCGGGTGAGTTTCAGTGGGCGTCGGAGTGATTTGAACTTAGAAAATCTCGTGTTTTTTGGCTGTTGCTGGTGTCCAGGTAATGGCACTATGAGAACGCATGGTAACCCATGCGAACTCACAGAACAAACGGGGAGGGGGATGGTTAGCACTATGAGAACGCATATACTGGCTCGCGAACGCACAGTTGGGCAAGGGCAAGCATGTGCGAACGTGGGTAGTCCAGTGCGATCGCACTGTTTTAGAAGGGAGCTGGTGGATGGGGCCATTTTAAACTGTGCGAACACAGCTCTTGGATCGCGAACGCGTAGGCTAGGGGAAATAATCCTATGCGAATGCGGCAAAGGCACGCGAACGCATAGAAGCAGTGCCCATTTTTTAAAAACAGTAGCTAAAAACGGGATTTCTTCAGAAATTCATAACTTTTTCTCTAGAACTCAAACTTGGGCGATTGTTGAAGAGGTATTTCACCACAAAACCATAGGTAATTATTCTTAGACTTGTTTTCTACAATTTCCATTAACACCCATTAGATTTCTAGGCCTAAATCATGTTCTTAAGGGTAGAAAATTAGGGATTTGGGTAGAGTTAGGGCTTTTTGAATAATTTGAATTTAGACCACGTTTTGGGGTCAGATTTCGAAACTAATACATATTCGGGATCATGGGTGAATGGGTGATCAGGTTTTGGTCTGAACCTCGTGTTTTGACCAAGCGGGCCCGGGATCGATTTTTGACTTTTTGGGGAAAATGATAGAAAATCTATAATTAGGCATTGGGATTGAATTATTTAGTGTTTATTGATAATATTAAGTTAATTTTGTCTAGATAAAAGTGAATTGTAGTCAAATACAAAAGGAAAAGCGGTAATTGAGCCTTGAGTTAGTCGTGGAAATTTGAGATAAGTGTTTGGCCTAACTTTAGCTTGAGGGAATAGGTATTGTGTCCTATTTGCTATGTGTTAGTATCATGTTCAACGTGTAGGTGAGGTGACGAGTGCCTATACGTTGGTGTCAAGCATGCATGTGATTCGAATATTATGAATTTTGTAGTTTTTCATTGATTATTACTTCATTATTGCGTGAGATTCACTTTGTGGTTATTCCTATTGGTGGAAATTCTTGGTACTGGATTGTGTTGAGTATTGGTTTTAGTTGAGAAATTATATGTGAAGATATGTACTTGAGTGAAATTGGTTATAGTCGTGTCCCTTGCCGGGATAATAAATATTCTACTGTTGTTCCCTTGCCGGATGTTATGATTTATTATTGTGATTTATATTATTGATTTTCCTTGCCGGACTTTTATTATTAATATTGTTATGGTGAGGAAGAGTGTAAAGCACGAAGGGTGATGCCGTGTATTGATTATTGTGAGAATGAGAGTGTAAAAGCTCGAAGGGTGATGTTGTGCCGTATTATGATATTAAAAGCATGAAGGGTGATGTCGTGCCATTTCTATTGATTTATTGTGAGGAAGAGAGTAAAAGAACGAAGGGTGATGCCGTGCATTTGCATTTACTATTTGGTGAGGATGAGAGTAAAATCATGAAGGGTGATGTCGTGCACTGTTATTTTCTGTGTTGTTATTTCATGTTGTTTAAGTTGATATTTGAATTGATGCCTTATTTCGTTGTTTCCATTATTTGATATGTGTTCCCCCCAGCATGTTCCCCTTTTCTTTGTACTTAGTTGTTTATTTCCTGTTGTTATTATTTTCTCCATATGTTATTAAATTGCATAGGTTTGTTTGGTTGTCGTGTCCTAGCCTCGTCACTACTTCGCCGAGGTTAGGCTCGACACTTACTCAGTACATGGGGTCGGTTGTACTGATGCTACACTCTGCACATCCGCAGGCCTTGGCGTCCCCTCCTACTTCTTTTTATTCTGTTCTAGTTACTTAAGAAACAGATGTACTTATTTCCTTCAGACCATTATTTGTATACTCATAGACAGTCCGTGAGTTTGTGACTCCAACATTCTAGGATTGGTGTTGTGTAATCTCACAAAGGCATTAAGTTGAGTTATTATATTTTGCTGCATTTTATACTTTCATTTACGTTAGTGTTGTATTTCACCTGTTATTGAATAATAAAAAGGAAAATAGGTAAATTAAACATTCATGTTGGCTCGCCTAGAGGGTTCAACGTTAGGCGTCATCACTGTCCCGACAGTAGAAAATTCGGGTTGTGACACAACCAAATTTTCATTTACACCGGTTGACTCTAATTCCACATTTTTCTTGGCATCAATAATACTCATGGGGTCGGTTGGCGGATGTTCAAATATTGATTCCTCAAAGTAAAACTCACTTTCTTCCTCGGAATTGGACTCTTCTTGGCTTCATTCCACACTTTCAAATTGAGAGGCATAGTGAACCTCCGTCAATGTTTTCATTTGATCCTCCAAAGTGCGGATATGCTCATCATTTTGAGTCACATCATGTGTCAAGTCCTCGAGTGCAAAGTTTGCTTCTCCTCATTTTCAAGAATGGCCTCCAACATGAGCATCATCCACTCATTTTGAGCATTTGAGAGTTCTTGTTGGTTTTGATCAAGTTCCAATGAAGGCTTTTCAACTTCATCCTCCAAAGAAGGTTCTTGGCTATCACTCACCTCCAATGCTTTTTGAACCCTTAAGGCTTCAATCATTTCATCCATTTGTGATTGGAACCTTTCAAGTGCCAATTTCTTTTGCAGGCTATTCTCCAGAAGCTCCTCCAAGGCATTTTCCTCTTTGTTTCCTTCTTCAAGTAAGCATTCCAACATGAGATTGAACTCTCCACTTTGACCATGCTCCATTTCTTCAACTTCCTCATCCCTAAAATATTCATCACAAGAAGTAGAATCATCATAGCGGGGGATCGGGGAAGGGACGGACAAATAAACACAATCATACCAATGATCGTTTTGGCAACCATACCTATCACAAATACTCCACTCATGGGTTTGAGATTGTGCGCACAATCCACCCCCGGGAGAATTTAAATAATTTTTCTACGAGTGTGGTCCTCCACAATAAGGACAAGGGTCATCAAAGTATGAACAATTACCATCCGACCAATTTTCATTATATGATACCATTTTTTTTATATCAAAAATTAAGAAAATAAACAAGAAACAAACAAGAAAAATAGACCAAGGTAAGAAAAATAATTACACATATATTCACAAGTTTGGACTAAAGCACTTACACTTATTTCTCAAACAACCTAAATTACGCCAAATTGTTCCCCGGCAACGGCGCCAAAATTTGATACGCTGAAATTATACCTTAAAATAGTGTAAGCGATTAATGTAAAATATAGTAACCCAACTAGGTTGGGGTCGAATTCCACAGAGAACAATATATAGGTGATTAGGAATGTAAGAGAATTATCACTTATCGCGCAATGCCAAACACTTAGATTTTGGTTTAGAAAAATATTATAACTAAATACAAAAATGTAAACTAACCTAGAAAGCAAGTAAAATGTGATGACCCAAGGGGTCATTCTATGAATTTAGACTCCGTTCTAGTCTTAATAGCTCTAAAAAAAAATTAAATTTAGATACCTCGATTTGCATGCACAGTCCGGGGGTGAAACTGAAAAGCTTTTATGTGAAAATATGAGAAGTAGTAATTTGTAGAGTTAAAATTTGATTAAAGTTGACTTCAGTCAATATTATGAGTAAACGAACCCGAATCCGTGTTCCGACAATCCCAGGAGGTCCGCAGTAAAATATGCGACTTGGGCGTATGCCCGAAAATGAATTCCGAGGTCCCAAGCCTTAGAAATCAATTTTTGAAATTTTGCTGAAATATTAATGAAATAAAGAAAAGAATTAATGTTTGAAACTATTGGTATCGGACCCTTATTTTTTTTTCCGGAGCCCGATACATATTTGTTATAGTATTTAAATGTTAACTGTGAAATATGGTGAAAATCAGAGGTTATTTGACGTGATTTGGATGTCCGGTTGAGAAATAATGAACTTTAAGTGTTCTTGAGAAAAATGATGAGTTTTGAGGTTTAATTATTAGTTTTACATGTTATTTTCATGATTTGATCGCACGAACAAGTCTGTATGATATGTTTAGACTTGCGTGCATGTTTGGTTTAGAGCCCTGAAGGCTCGGGTGAGTTTCGAATAGGTTTGGGTTGTGTTGTGTTCATTCTTTCTTATGCTTCGACGTCGTTTCATCAAGCATAAATGATATCACATTGAACAAATGAGCTTCGATTTCTGTGTTGAATGAAGTATTAGATCCGTATAGTAATTACGGACCCGTAGCAAAAAATATCATCGGATTTGGACATCGTATGAGGATTTTATGGTAAGTTTACTAAGGTTGCCATATTTTTCAGGTTAATTACGAAATTGCCCTGACGACGTATTAAAAATCTGCACTATTTGCAAATAATAAAACCTACATATCTATTTGATTATAAGGTTAAATTGAGTGATTCAAAAGCCTAAGTTGACTAGAATTTTTCAAGGAATTAAATGGACAAAGAAAAATTGAGTTTCGAGATCGTTTGGCACGAGAAACGAGGCAGAATAGCTGGTAGAGAAATATATATTAAACGGGCAGACTTCTTCTTCTTCAAATTTTCGAACCCCACATCCCTAGAAACGAATTTCTTCACCAAATATCATCCCCAAGTCATAGGTAATCAATTCTAAACTTTACTTTTTCAATTACCCATTGTTTTTCATCATTTTTAAATCAAAAACTAAAACATTTCATGGTAAAAATTGAGGGTTTGGGTAAAATTAGGGAATTTCGTAAAAATCGAATCTTACCTCGAATTGAGGCCGGATTTCGAAACTAATTGTATATTTGGGTTCGTGGGTGAATGGGTAAACGTAATTTGGTCAAAACCCCGAATTTAGACCAAGCGGACTCGGGGTCGGGTTTTCACCTTTTTGAGAAAACTTAGGAAAAATTGTAATTTTCAATAAATTTAGTTCCTTTATCCTTAATTAATGATATTAAGTTAATTATAAATAGATTCGAGCAAGTTAGAGCAAGATTCTAAAGGAAAAGATGTAATTGAGCAGTGAGTGACCTGCGAAATTGAGGTAAGTGTTTGGTCTAACTTTGACTTGAGGGAATAAGAATCCCCACTTATTTGCTATGTGAAATGCATGGGCGTGGTGTATAGGTTAGGTGACGAGTATCTATTCACCACCCAATTTGCTTGTTAAGCATGATCCCTTTCCTGTTCCCAACTTAATTGATTTTTGTCTTGATTGTTCTCTGTCCATTATTGTTTCTATGACTACTTGGTCTTGTTATTTTATTGTTAGATATTATTGTGGTTATTTTGGAAAGAGTATTGGTTGTTTTATCTGGATTCCTTGTGGTACAAAACGGTTGAGCGGTTTAGAATTATTTTTGCGAATTATATATATACACACGTTCCTGTTGGTTCCATTTTTTATAATATTGAGGTCGTGATGAGGAATGCAGTTTAATTGTCTTATGATTGTTGAGGTTTGCGGGGATATTTGGTTTCAATTGATTGTTGCCAATGGTTGTGACAAGTGTATTAAAAGTGTTGGTTGTTCTTTTGATTTTATCATGGTACATATAGACTGAGCTGGGTTGACAGCGTTACGGTGTTTACATATATTCTGGTTGGTTTTATTGTGAAATGATATTGGTTGAAGCTTATGAGCTATACTATTTTCTGTTTGAAATTGGTTGAAATAAAAGTGTTGTGAAAGGCTTGGCCTGAACTGTGAAAGTTTTTTATGAATAAACAAAATTGGTGTGATACGGGGGTTGTGATAAGGGGGATATGATAAGGGTGGATAATTGATTGTGATATTGTGAATAGGTGGGATCGGGTTACACGCCGCAACAAGACAATGATAAGGGAGAATATGCATGTTTTACTGTTTATAAAATAAAGGATGGAGCACTTGTTGTTTTGTTGTCATTATTTCATACTCTGCTTTTACTATTATTTTAAAGTGAAACTTGTTTTGTTTATAATTTGTCGAGACATAAATATTGTCAAAGGCTTTGACTTGAAAGGCGGTGATAAGGGTTATGTGACAAGGGGGATGTGATAAGGGTGGATAATTGATTGTGATACGGGTGAATAAATTAATCGCTATATGGGTGAATAAATTGATATGATATATTTGGTGGGATTGGGTTGCACACCGCAACAAGGAGCAATAAGGGAGGACAATTATATTTTTAATGATTTTCAAAGAAAAACCAAGATTTGAAAACTACCATTTTATATTACTATTTTTCATATTTTGGTACTATTTGTATTTAAAGTTAGAGTTTGGAAACTTGGAAATTATTTGAGAGTTGGTTATAGTCGAGGCCTAGAGAAGGGTGTTGAGTTATTTTATTGTTGTTGCAATATTTTTTTTTTTTTTTTTTAAGATTTCTTTCTTGCTTTATATTTATTGTCTCAGTTATATTTTTTCTTGTTCGTGTAGAATTGTTTTATTGCGTTATTGTATATATTATTGTCACATGATATATGTTGTTAATGCCCCGCCGTAGCCTTGTCACTACTTCGTCGTGGTTAGGCTCGGCACTTACTCAGTACATGGGGTCGATTGTACTGATACTACACTCTGCACTCTTTTATGCAGATCCATGTACTAGCCCGCAGTAGAGACCTTTAGAGCAGCCATCTATTGATTCAGAGATACAAGGTATATCTGTCGGCGTTCGCAGATCCCGAGAGTCTTCTCCTATTTTTATAAAACTATTTTAGTATATTTAGAACAATTATACTATTTCTTTCAGCCCAGTATTTATAGTATTCTTTAGTAGTTCGTGAATTGTTACACCAGACCCTGGGGTGGTTCTAGATCTATTATATGATTACTTCGTGGTTCGTTTTTATTCAATTGTTTATTATTTTATCTTTGAAATCATTTAAATTAAGTTTACTTTAAATTTATTTATTGATTCTTAAGAAAATAATCAAAGGAAATTAGCTACTCGAATTCTAACATTGGTTTGCCTAGCAAGTGTGGTGTTAGGCGCCATCACGATCCCTAAGGTTGGGAATTTGCGTCGTGACATAAAATGATCAATGGAAACAAGACTAACAAGACTTTCTAATTGAATTATTCCTAACCCAATTAAGATATTAAACACACCCGGATATGGCTACAAGTAGTTCAATCCTATACCTAGGTAGAATCTATAAAATGAGGGTTAAAACCTCAAGTTCTTGTTAATTAATCTTTCCCAACCCCAAATTATCTTTTTCAAAATTAATTCGGAGCTAATGGGCGAGTCCTAGGGTTAGCTAATCCCTTTGAAAACATTAAAGAACAAGAATAATTAAAGAAACAACAACTCACTTCATAAATAATTAAAATCATTCAATACATAAACACAAAAATGTATTTAATCCACACTTTAAACATGAATATTTTCATAAACAAGATTTAGTGTCGGAAATAAATACTACACACTTAAATATTCAATACAAAGCAAGGAAATGAAGAAATAACATTAATGGGTGAGAAATCCTTAACCATAAGCTTGAAATCTTCAAAACCCAAGTGTGTATGCAAACCCTAGCTTCCAAAAATGTTTTCTCTTGTCTTCAAGACTGAAAATATGCTAAAACATAGCCAAAGATACTCAAAATATCTGCTAGGTCGTGTATTAAATGGTTTGGGGGATAAAGATGTGAAATGCCAAAACTACCCAGAAAATACCCTATGCGATCGCAATTGTAGGCCCGATTTCGCATACAATTATTTCTCCCAGCCTATGTGATCGCACATATGGTCCAGCGTTCGCATAGGCCAATTGACCAGTCCGCTGACCGCACCTTAATGTTGTGTGTTTGCATACATGTATCTGCGTTCACATAACTCTATTTTCCTGGACTTATGCGATCGCATATAATCACTGGCGATCGCATAGAGTAAAAACTGGCAGCATTCATTTTCCCAATTTTTGCACATTTTGACTTAGTTTCTTCCGTATCTTCTCCAAATCATATGATACCTGAAATATGCCAATAAATCTTAGAAAATGTCCTAATTTCTCAACAAAATCATACAATAACTTAAATATAAAGAGGAAATAAGTTGGTAAAATACCAACTTATCAACACCCATTATCATATAGGATCGTTTCGTATATATAATAAATTATTAAGTTATTTACTCTAAATATCTGAAGTTTGCTATTTACCAAAGTTAATTAGTTTTATTTAACAAATTATATACATTCGTAATTAGGACATTATTTTTCTCTGTTCTCTAATTCCATCTCCATTTTTCTCTCCTCTCCTAATTCCATCTCCTTCACTGTTCTATGCTCCTTCCTCCTAATTAACCATACCACTGCTAGAAAATGGCCAATTATAGCTTTGAATCACGCTACAATACTTAATTTCTACAATTAGCAGCCAAATCAAAAGATCACAGTTGTCTTCTTAGCTCAATTTAGATTTCTGACTCAAGCCCCAACAAATATGATTCAGTCGCCTCCAAACTTCGAATTCAATTTATTATTAGGGTTTTCAACATGAATCTATGTTACTCAGTTGATTTCTCACACAAATTTCAGATCTCGGACATTGCAATTTCTTTAAAGTGCAACGATGGCTCTTTCAATGCTGGACCAAATCCTTGAGTTCTGATTAATATCAGAGTATTTCAGTTCAAACAAACACGAATAAGTGCATATGAGTCGATTTAGAATTCATTCTTTGCCTTTTCTTCTTTAGCAAATTGAGCAAGAAAAGAAGAATCCATGGTTCAACTAGATACAAATTAAATACAAATTTCGCACAAATTTGGTACATCCACAAATTTGATACAAATTTGGTACGGCAGCAGACAAATTTCGTATATAATTGATACACAGTTGATACATTTAAAATAGCATACAAATTTCGTACAACTTATCTACAACTTTTATACATGACTTTTTACAATTTTAATACAACTACAATATCATATAACTTAAATACATTTTTTCATACCATTTTTATACTAATATGACTTTGTATGTATTTTGTCTGTGGTTTGTATGTATTTTGTATGTGTGTATTCTTCTTACTCTTTGATTTTCAACGTGAAATTCCACCCAAACCAAATCTAATCTTCACATGTCCTCTCATCTCTCCATCTTCCTCTGTCGTAGCCTTTCTATATCACTATTCCCTCTTGTCGTTAGCTTAAGCTATGATTATTGGGGGGTTTTGGGCTAGTTTATATGGAGTTTGCTGCTATTTTTTGAATGGTCTTAATGGTGGTTTAAGAGTAGTTTTTGGGGAGTTTGCTGTCGGATTTTACTGGAGGAAGAAGATGGAGGTTTTCACGGTAGTTGACGTCGTTCATGGCTTCACGATTGAACTCCGGCATGGGTGGTTAATTAGGGGCTGCTGTTTGTGAATTTCTGTGTGAGGCGTGTTTATAAGGTATTTCCTATTAAATATAAATGCTTAATATTAAGTGATGTTTTAGACGTCAATACTATATAATATTATGAGTTAATTGTGCAGTACTCAATTTTCGACTGCTGTCTAATGAGAAGAACCTGGTTCTTCTTAAAGTACTACTTACTACTGTTTGCGGAATAATAAAGCAGTAAAGTAAAGACACGGTTATTTTTACGTGGAAAACACCTGGCTCAAAAGGTGAAAAAATCACGACCTACTCCTCATTAGGATTTGCTCAAACTCTTCACTAAAAACTCTGAGCCAAAACGGACTTACAAAATAAACTTTTTTGTAATCCTAGGACTAACTCTAATCCTCTTTGTATCAACTAGCCTCTAGCTAATTTCTACAGACTTCAAGCTAACTCTAACTTGAACAATCTGTACCTATTACAACTGCTTCTAAGAAATCTGATAAGATACAATATTGAAACTTCGACTACAATCAACTAGACTCAATACACAAACGATGGAACTGTTTCTTCTAGTTGAACTGTAGCCTTTGTATCCCACAACAATTCTGCTTGCAAAATATATCTAGGACTTTTGCTTCAGATCTTGATTCACTTTAGTACTTGTGCGTTAAATATTTCAGCAGTAATACATTGAGTATTTATAGAGTCCGTTTGTTGAGTACATGATTCAATTTTGATCCAACTCTTCCTGGGTAAACGAGTTTGATTGTAACTCAACTTCCTTCCTCTATTCCTGTCCTAGCTGAAATCAACTTCTGTCATCTTTATCAGTTTGCAACCTTTTCGTATTAGTAGACATCCTCCTAGTTCTTTGAAACTCATTAAACACTGATGTCTCCTATGCAAGTATGATTCTTGTGCCAACTGTTCCGTTCAGATGTGTATTCTATGATGGACCTGGTTCAACTTGTCATCTTTTGTCAATCTTCAAAACCCATTCAGTGACATGGGCCAACAAATTTCTCCTTTTTGATGATGACAAACTCTGTGCTTTTATCCTGTATACACTTTAAACACTTTGTATATTTTTAAGCATTAATCATCAAGAACAAGGGTCATTAGGTTATAAATATCAGTTTTGAAATTTTTTGAAAACACAATCTTCCCCCTTTTGGCATCATCGAAAAGTTGCAAAATGATACTTACCAGTTTTTAATTCTTACTGATGGCCAATTTAGGCAACTGCAAGTGCAAACATGATTAATCAACACAAGAAACCAATAATGTAAGATAAATTAGAAATTGTGACATTTTCAAAACAACAAGCTTTCATTTATTAACAGTGATGATCAGCATCAAAACAGATTAAAATCAAGAACAACCAAAACATGAGCAAAACAAAAATAAAAACTGAAACTAAAAACAGGTAAACATCTCAAACTGAGTCATATATGGTATTGGAGGGGGTGGCACTGGACATTCCTAAGGCTGGGGTGGTGCAGATGAGGCTGGATTCTTGGTTTGTAGAAGGGACAACATTTGGTGTAAGACACCTTCGTTTTTCTCCCTCTTTAGCTAACTCAGCTTTGAGAGCATCACGCTCAGCTTCCACCTCAATCAAGGGAGACTTCAATCGAAGGATCTCCATATCCTTTAACTCGCTTTCTTGCACCAGGGTGTGGACCTTACTGTTGACTGGTTGCTTCCGAGATGAATCAAGTTCATCTTCCGGGGCATTGACAATATAATCACAAGACACCAAAGTGTCCTTCCCAAAGTAATCCTTAGCAGTAGCCATCTCAGACTTCTTTGTAGGAACTCTAAAATGAGCAAGAACTACAGTCAAAATAAAGCCATAGAGGATTGCATGGGCTTTGGTGCCATTCACCACTCTGTCCAAGATCTGGATGATAAAAGCTGGCCAATTGATCTGCTTGCCTCTGTACAGAAACTCCATGAGGGTTAAGTCCATGTAGTTAGAAATGTGTCGTCGTTCTTGTCTGGGCAGCAGGAATTTGACCACAAATTCAAAGAACAGCTTATGCTCAGGCTTCATCTCACTTTCGAACACAACGCTGGGTTCTATCTCCTTCTCATTGTCGCAGAAGAATTGGGTAATACTGATAGCTGAGGACATTCCATCTAAGCAAGGCCATCTCTGCCTTGTATAGTCTTCATAGACCTCAGATGGAATGTCTAGAATGACTCCCAGTTCTTGAGCATCAAAGGAGACTTCAACTCCCTTGACCAATGAGGTAACCCTGCCTCCAATCACTGTTGCATTCCCATGAACTCCACAACCTCATTCCTGAACAGCCTGCCTTCCATGCGAAGGACCATGTCCTTCCAGCCCTGCAGTGCCATAAAATCCAGTAAATACCTCATACCAGGCTCCTCCAAATCCTTCAACAACTTCCCCTTCATGATATGTCTCTTGCCAAACATGGAAACTCTGTCAGTAGACACTTCTCTAACCTCCTTCTCTTCATCTCCACTCCATTCTGGATCATCATCCCTCTTCACAATCTTACCTTTCTTCACTTTCTTTTGCTTGGACCTTGTCCTCATAGAGGTACTCGCAGTGGGAGTAGACACAGTAGCTGACTTCTTTGGGGAAGTCTTGGCCTTTTTGAGCTTGGGTGTCTTGAAAACCATTGGAGCAACCTCCTCTTCTTGTTGGACCAGGTCCAACACCTCTTCGTCATCAACAATAGCCTCAACAGGCTCCCCTACCTTTGCTTTTCCCTTCTCTGCCCTTTTTTTTTTGCTCCCTTGCAGAGATTTTTCCAACTTCTCCTCCTCTTCTCGTATAGTATTTCTTGTAGCTCGTACCCTTGTAACAGGGACACCAACAGACTCAACAGTCTTCCTTTTCTTTGAAGGAACTGAGGATTTAGACTTTCTGGACTTTGGAGTCCTTCTATTCTTGGGGTTGTATGAGTCCCCCAGCTTCTTCAGTCTTTCAGCCAAAGTTTCTTTCCCAGAAGAAACGCATTCATCTATCTCCTTCATTAGCTTCTCCAACCCAGCAACAGCTTCCTCAACTTCATTAGTTCCCCCTATCACCATGACGTCATCTTCAAGATTTTCAAGAATGGGGCCACAAATTGCAAGCGTGGTACCATCCTCCCCGGGTCCCCTCACACCTGCATCTCCCTCGTTCTCAAGAATTTTCTCTTTCCCAATTTTTCTTTGCCTACTTGGAACTTCCACATCCACCACAGACTCCACAAGCACAAATTGATTTTCAGAATTAAAAGTAGATGTAACTTCAGTATTACCTTTTTCAGCACTGGTTGAACCAGTTGCTTCATCTTCATTGGCCGACTTAAATGATTCTTCAGACGATTCTGGTTTAAAGCCTTCTTCAGCGTGTAAGATTTCTTCCAAGAATTTAGCCCTAGAACCTGAAGCCACAGATTTACGTGAAAGAACTTTAACACGACGAGGCATGGGTGTTGGGGTAGGTGTTGAAGTGGGTTCAGAGGCATCGTGATGTTCAGGGGTTACAGATTTCTCAGAAGATTCAGAACTGAAGACCGGTGGAGAATGAGATTCATAGACTCCTTCATCATAATCCCAATTTTGAGAATCAGAGGAAGCAAACGACATGGTTTTAATTTTTTTGAGAAAAAGAGGGCAAGAGGCAGTAGAGATTTTAGTGTTGGGTGAATTGAACAAGGTTCGACTCTTGCTTTATGGCATAAAGGGTAATAATGGCCTTTTTATAACATGTGGATGGGGTAATTTACCAGAAGAGTATTAACTCAAATAGGATACTAATCGATTAAGAATTGTCAGTGATTGGACAATTACTTTTCCCCTAAAACTAGGCTAATTAAGTGAGATACGACTTCTTGAAACTGGTTCAATTTGGGTAAGTGCAGAGTATTTGATTTTGAACCATAAGTAGATAGAGTCCTGCTCATGTATGACTGTACTTGAATTAATACATGTATGAAGATGAGAACGTACCTTGTCAGTCATGTAAACCAGCATGGATGAACCAGGTTCATCCTGATAAATTCTTTATTTTGCCTCAATTCACAAAAATAGAGAAACATCATTAGCAACTAGGGAATCATATTAATACATGGCAAAAGAGTATGGCAATAAAGACATAATGCTGAGCAATGATTAATCTGATTAAGTACCTAATTAAATCTTTTGCCAAAAAAATTCTTTTTTTTTCAAACTTTTTATTTTTGATTTTCAATTAGGTGATCTTAATCATCCCTAATTCAAGTTTGTTCCCCTCATAATGCTCTCTACTCAGTGCTTTGATAAATATATCGGCGATTTGACGATCAGTAGCACAAAATTCGATTGAGATCATTTCTTTCTCATAGTTATCCCTTAGGAAGTGGTGCCTAACATCTATGTGCTTAGTTTTTTTGTGATGAACCGGGTTCTTCGTCATACTAATTGCACTAGTGTTATAAAAAAAATAGGAATGCATCCCACATCAATACCAAAATCCAAGAGTTGTTGCTTGATCTAGAGCAACTGAGCACAACAAGAGGCTACAGCCACATATTCAGCCTCAGCAGTAGACAAGGCTACTGAATTGTGTTTCTTGGTTGCCCAAGAGACAAAGAAGGAGCCCAAAAAGTGAGCCATGCTTGAAGTACTTTTCCTGTCAACCAGAAAACCTGCATAATCAGCATCAGCATATCCTACAAGGTCAAAATTACTACCTTTAGGATACCAAAGACACAAATCAGTGGTGCCCTTCAAATATCTCAAAAATTCTTTTTACTGCAGTGAGATGGGACTCCTTTGGATTGGCTTGAAACCTAGCACATAGTCCCACAGTGAACACAATATCAGGTCTACTTTCAGTAAGATAGAGAAGAGACCCAATCATTCCTCTGTATGTCTTCTAATCAACGGATGAACCAGGTTCATCCACATCCAATTTTGTAGCTGTGGCTATTGGGGTATCTATCTCCTTTGAGTCCTCCATTTTGAACTTCTTGAGGAGTTCTTTCACATACTTCTGTTGATGAATCATTGTACCATGAGGAGTTTGTTTGATCTGCAAGCCTAAGAAGAAGGTTAATTCTCCCATCATACTCATTTCAAACTCACTCCCCATTAATGTAGCAAATTCCTTGCTAAGCTTTTCAGTAGTTGCCCCAAATATGATATCATCAACATATATTTTCACAATCAGAAGATCCTTTTCCTTTTCCTTTAGGAACAAATTACTGTCTATTTTGCCTCGTTTGTACCCATGTTCCAGCAGCAATTTTGACAATCTTTCGTACCAAGCTCTAGGTGCTTTCTTGAGACCATAGAGAGCCTTGTCAAGGTTATACACATGATCATGTTACTCTTTGTTTTCAAAACCAGGAGGCTATTTTACAAATACATCTTCCTTCAAATAGCCATTGAGAAAGGCACTCTTAACATCCATCTGATGGAGAGTGAATTCCATGTGTGCAGCAAATGCTATAAGAAGTCTGATTGCCTCCAATCTTGCCACAGGAGAAAATTAAAGGTCTCATCATAGTCAATTCCCTCTTCTTGACTATATCCTTGAACAACCAGTCTTGCCTTGTTTCTTGTAACGATTCCATCCTCGTCGAGCTTGTTTCTGAAAACCCACTTGGTGCCAATTACTGCTCTATCAAGTGGCCTGGGTACCAAGTGCCATACCTGACTTCTTTCAAATTGATTTAGCTCTTCTTGCATAGCATTTACCCATTCAGCATTCTGTAGGGATTCAGCAATGTTCTTTGGTTCTAACAAGGACAGAAACACATCAAACGCACACAGATTATTTAATGAGGATCTAGTTTTGATTCCAGATTTCAAGTCTGTTATGATGTTCTCAAGAGGGTGAGAACTCTGATATCTGTGTGGTTTGAGAACTTGTTGTTCACTTTTGGACTGTTCCATATTGTCTTGTAGTTGTGGAATAGGATCAGGTCCGAGATTTTCATGGAGTATTCCCTATGTCGAGTTGCGTGAGATAGTTGAACCTGGTCCATCACCTGTTTCATCTGCCATAGGTGCTTCAATGTAGTCATTTCTCCTCACCAGTCAAAGCTCCTCATCTTTTGGTTCCTGTCTCTCAAATAAAGTGTTAGTTTCATCAAAGACAACATGTACACTTTCTTCTACACACATAGTTCTTTTATTGTATATTTTATAAGCTTTGCTATGTGTTGAATATCCCAAGAACACTCCCTCATCACTTCTGGGATCAAATTTTCCTAAAGAATCTTTGCCATTATTATGCACATAACACTTGCATCCAAAAGCCCTAAGATGGGATATGTTGGGCTTTCTCCCTTTAAGTAATTCATAGGGAGTTTTCTCTACCAGAGGTCTGGTCATGCATCTATTGATAATATAACATGCAGTGTTAATTGCTTCTGCCCAGAAGCTGTGAGGTAGTTTGCTTGATAGAAGCATGGTTCTTGACATGTCTTTAAAAGTTCTGTTTTTTCTTTCAACAACCCCATTTTGTTGTGGGGTTCTAGGAGCATAAAAGTTGTGATTAACACCATGTTCATCATAGAACTCATCAAACTTAGCATTCTCAAACTCAGTACCATGGTAAGATCTTATGGATGCTAGTTGATGTCCTAACTGATTCTGAATCTTCTTGACAAATGAGGTGAACATGTCAAATGCTTCATCCTTAGATGCCAAGAATAAGGTACAAGTAAACCTTGAAAGATCATCTACTAGCACCATCACATATCTCTTCCCACCTCTGCCTGAATTCTCATAGGACCACACAGATCCATATGAACCAGTTCCAACGTTCTGGTGGTACTGACCATTTTCTTACTTTTGAAAGAAGACCTTACCTACTTCCCCCTTGCACATGCCTCACAAACCTTGTCTTCTTTGAACTTAATGTTAGAAATCCCTACCACTAAGTGCTTAGAAACTAGCTTGTTAAGTTGAGTCAGACTTGCATGACCAAGTCTTTTGTGCCATAGGAGGGGATCACTGTCCAACACACTAAGGAAAGTGAGTTCATTGTCAGACAGTGTGGACAAATCAATGACATAGATATTGTTCATTCTCTTTCCCTGCAAAATAATCTTATCAGTAAGCAGGTTGATCATAAAACATTTTGTGGAAGTAAAAGCGACAAGGTTACCTCTGTCACACAGTTGTGACACACTGATTAGGCTATATTTCAAGCCATCTATCAGATACACATGTTCAATTGAACGTGTGTCATCTTTACCTACCTTGCCGACCCCTATAATTTCACCTTTCTTTCCATTTCCAAAGGAGACATTTCCTCCTTTGAGGTTTTCAAGTGAAAGGAACTGTTCCTTGTTCCCTGTCATATGCTTAGAGCAGCCACTGCCTAAGAACCAAAGAACCACATTTGGCTGCTTCCCTTCACTTGTACCTTCAAAAGAGAATCAGGGGTTAGTTTTAAGAACCCAAACTAGTTTGGGTCTTTTTCTATGAGAGAGTGGATGAATCAGATTTTTTCTGACCCAGTTTGGTAGCCAGTTTTTCTTTTTAATGAATCTCTCATTTTTCTGACTGGCCTTTTCTTTTACAGCACACTCATATTTATAGTGGCCAGTCTTCCCACAATGGGTGCAAATCTTATTTTCAGGGAGAGTGAGATACTTGCTTTTGGGGTCCCACTTGGAAAATTGACTCCCAAAACCAAGCCCTCTCCGGTATCTACTGTGATTCTCTTGGAGCCAAGTTAATGCATCAGAAGACTTATTCCATTTACGAGTTCTTTCAAATTCATATTTTATTTTTCCAAGTTCTTCTTTAAGAGTTCTTATTTGCTCATCCTTGGCATACATTTAATCTTTTAGTTTACCTAAGTCTTCTTCTAACACAACATGAGAGTGATTAACTACCTTTTTACTGGATCCCAGTCTTAACTTTAAGTTTTCAGTTTTGAGCTCTAGAATATCAGTTTCGAGTGGATGAACCTGGTTCATCAAGATAGTGTTTTTCTTTTAAGATTCACTGACTCTTGTTTCCAGGTCCATGCATTTTGCTTTTAGCATTGCACACTCTTTAGTTAGTTGATCCTTCTCTTTGGTTGTTTCCTCAGAATCATCTATGAAGTCAAGTAGCAACTCAGAGAGTTTCTCCTTAGATAAAAACTTTAATTTTGTTTTAAGATGTGAGATACTTACCTGTGGTTCTTCATATATCTCCTCATCGGTTTCTCCAATTGCCATGAGAGCCTGATCTTCTGTCTCACCATCATCTGATTCTTCGTCTGAACTTTCCCCCAAAGAAGCAGACATAACCTTTGTTGTGGTTCTCTTGGGTTGGACATGTTCCTTCTTCCTATTCTTTATTTCATATCTCTCCTTCCTCCATTCTACTTCCCACTGAGGACAATTCTTGATGAGATGGTCAATTTTTCCACACTTGTAGCATCCCTCATTAGCTGGCCTTTCTGGTGACTTTGCCTTGTTGAAGTTTCCTCCCCTAGAAATGCCTTTCTTCCTTATGAGAAAGTTTCTGAATTCTTTGGTGATCATGGCCGTCTCATCCTCCTCCAGATCTGCTCCCTCTGTGATGCTTAGTGCTAGACTTCTTTCCTTTTTTGGGACATCCATTTTCATGGTTTCCCAGGAGATAGTCAAAACCCTTGTCAAAATCTTCTCAACTTTGTCTTCTTCAAGAATGACTCTTCCAAGAGACTTGAGTTCATTGGTCAAGGTTGTGAACCTTGTGTACATCTCCTGAATTGTCTTTCCTTCTTTCATAGTGAAGTTTTCATACCGAGAGTATAGTAGTGTACCTCTAGACCTCTTCACTTGAGTTGTTCCTTCATGGGCTACTTGTAGAGTATCCTAGATTTCCTTGGCAGTGGTGCAGCTTTGGATTCTACTGTATTCATTTGGACCTAGTCCACACACTAGCCACTTCTTGGCCTTGGCGTTCTTCTCCCATTTCCTCAGATTCTCAGCACTGCAGTCTACCCTTGTTTTAGGCACATCTATACCTTCATCGGTTTTATTTATTGTTGCAAGTGGTCCATAAGTGACTATGTCCCAGAGTTCATAGTAAAACCTCTCCAATAAGGTGATCCTTCATTCTATTCTGCCACCAAGAATAGTACTGGTCATTGAAGAGTGGTGGCCTTGTAGTTGATTGACCTTCCCAGTTCCCAGGTGGTGCACTCATCTTGATCTTTTCCAAGGTGTTAGACTCTTCAAGGATAACCTGCTCTGATACCAATTGATGTTTTAGACGTCAATACTACACAATATTATGAGTTAGTTGTGCAGTACCCAATTTTCGAGTGCTGTCTAATGAGAAGAACCTGGTTCTTCTTAAAGTACTACTTACTACTATTTGCGGAATAATAAAGCAGTAAAGTAAAGACACAGTTATTTTTACGTGGAAAACACCTGGCTCAAAAGGTGAAAAAACCACGACCTACTCCTCAGTAGGATTTGCTCAAACTCTTCACTAAAAACTCTAAGCAAAAACGGACTTACAAAATAAACTCTTTTGTAATCCTAGGACTAACTCTAATCCTCTTTGTATCAACTAGCCTCTAGCTAATTTCTACAGAATTAAAGCTAACTCTAACTTGAACAATGTGTACCTATTACAATTGCTTCTAAGAAAGCTGATAAGATACAATATTGAAACTCCTACTACAATCAACTAGACTCAATACACAAACGATGGAACTGTTTCTTCTAGTTGAATTGTAGCCTTTGTATGGCATAACAATTCTGCTTGCAAAATATCTCTGGGACTTTTGCTTCAGATCTTGATTCACTTTAGTACTTGTGAGTTAAATATTTTAGCAGTAATACATTGAGTATTTATAGAGTTCGTTTGTTGAGTACATGATTCAATTCTGATCCAACTCTTCCTGGGTAAACGTGTTTGATTGTAACTCGACTTCCTTCCTCTATTTCTGTCCTAGCTGAAATCAACTTCTGTCATCTTTATCAATTTGCAACATTTTCGTATTAGAAGACATCCTCCTAGTTCTTTGATACTCATCAAACACTGATGTCTCCTATGCAAGTATGATTCTTGTGCCAACTGTTCCGTTCAGATGTGTATGCTATGATGGACCTGGTTCAACTTGTCATCTTTTGTCAATCTTCAAAACCCATTCAGTGACATGGGCCAACATTAAGGCTCATTAATACTGATTTGTATATAATTGATGAACTGTCTATTAAAATGTAATTAAGTTAAAACCTCTCTAGTAGGAATAGATAAGTTTATAATAGAATATAACTAGGTGAAAATTCCTTATCATATTTTCTATTTTTCGGCTTGTAATAAGTGTTATTTCCTTTCTCTTTTTATTGGAACAATTTGTTAATTGTCTACCCAATTTGTTAATGTTTGTGCAAGATTTCATGACTTACTTTTTTACGGATAAAAGTAATAAAACTCATACTATTAGTCAATGGTAAGCAAGTCACGAGAAAAAAATCAGATTACATGATGCTTAAGCAATATCCGTTGAAGAGAGAAATGGCACGTGATAGTCGCATGAGTCAGTGATTGTGATGACCCAAATGGTCATCTTGTGTTTTAGAACTCCATTTTGCGCTTTTTAGCCTTAAAATATCATTTTAACCTCCTACGTTTGCGTGAGCAGTCAGTGCGTGATTTTCGGAAAGCGTTTATGTTGGAATTGATGAAAATAATAAATTTTGGCCATAAAAGTTTATTTTGGTTAGCTTCGGTCAACGTTTTGAGTAAATGGATTCAGACCCGTATTTTGAGGGTCCCGGTGGGTCCGTAATAAAATATGAGACCTGGGTGTATGCCCGAAATTGAATTCCGAGGTCCCTAGCTCGAGATATGAATATTTGTTAAAAATTTAAAGATTGAAATTTTGATGATTTTAAGAAATTGGTTAATGTCTAATCTTGTTGATGTCGTGTCTATATTTTGGTTCTAGAGCTCGGTACATGTCCGTTATGATTTTTATATCCTATATGTGAAATTTGGTGAGAAACAAAACTGATGTGACGTGATTCGGATGTCCGGTTGAGAAAATAGGAATTTTAAAGTGTTCTTGAGAATTTCATTTGTTTTGGTTCTAAATTCGTAGTTTTAGATGTTATTTTGGCGATTTGATGGCACGAACAAGTTCATATGATGTTTTTAGACTTGTGTGCATGTTAAGTTTGGAGCCCCGAGGGCTTGGTGAGTTTCGGATAGGCTGCAGAGTGAAATTAACTTAGGAAATTTTCTGGTGTGCATCAGGTTTGTAGGTCTCGCAATTGCGAGGTTTGGCTCGTAAATACGAGCCTCGCATTTGCAAAGAAGCATCGCATTTGCAAACGTGGACTGGGACGGGTAGTATCGAGTTTTCGAGGATAGGGCTGCATTTGCGGAAGTCCAGGTTCGCAATTGCGATCAAATGACTCGCATTTGTGAAGGCTGCAAAAATGCGAGGGGTTCGCATTTGTGATATTTTTCTTGCATTTGTCAGCTTCGCAATTGCAAAGCTCTGGTCGCAAATGCAACATCTGCAGTTGGTAAGTCTTGACTTAGACGAGATTTTTCTCATTTTTCAATACCTTCAAAGCAAGAAAACCCTTTAGGTGATTTTTCAAAGACCATTTCTTCCCCAAATCATAGGTAAGTGATTCTTAACTCGTTTCTTTCAATCTTTCACTTCATTTTACAAGAATTCAACTTAACATCTAGGAATTTCATGGTAGAAATTAGGGATTTGGGTAGAATTAGAGATTTTTGGGAAATTGAAAATTTGACCTCAATTTGGTGTCGAATTTCGAAACTAGTTACATATTCGGGCCTGGAGGTGAATGGGTAAATGAGTTTTGGTCCGGACCTCGAGTTTTGACCAAGCGGGCCCGAGGTCGATTTTTGACTTTTTGGGAGAAATATTGGGAAACCAAAATTTATGTATTAAAGTTGATTTCTTTAGAAACATTTGATGTTATTAAGTTAATTATGTCTAGATACGAGTGGTTCGGAGGTGGAAACTAGAGGAAAAGTAGTAATTGAGCAGTGAGTGGCATGTGGATCGAGGTAAGTGTTGTGTCTAACCTTGACTTGAGGGAATTAGGAACCCTCGGAGTATGCGATTATGTGAAATCCATGTGACCGATGTATATGCAAGGTGACATGTGCTTATATGTTGCTAAATTATCAGTTTTCCTTGATTTACTGCTTTCCTTTAATTGTTTCGTTTCCTGTCTTAATTGTAATATGCTCTAAATGCTTGCATGCTTAACTGCTACGTGTTAATCAACATCTCCTCCTGTTAGCTATGTTAGTTCTTCCCATAGGTTCCCTGATCCCTTCTTTTTGCTTAATTTGACTTGTTGTACCTTTAGAATTGTAAATTGCTGGATTGATCTCGTTGTGTAATATTATTTTAGTAGAGTTGATATTGATCAAAGTTTCCTTTGTTTGATTCCGTTTGGTATTTATTTATCGTAAAGGCCTTGTGATTTAGACTGTAAATTGACTGTGCACATTAAGTGTTTGGTATTGATATAGTAGGATCGGCTTGCATGTCATAACATGAGGAATACGAGAGGATTGATATGGAGGAATAAGGGTGAATGTGTTTATACGGTGGGATCAGGTTGCACGCCGCAGTAGGAGGAATAAGGGTGGATTGATATGGTAAAATAAGGGTTTATTCTATTGATATTGATATATGGTGGGATCGGGTTGTGCGCCGCAACATATATATATATATATATATATATATATATATAATCTACTTTTATTGTATATGTTACGGAGGAATAAGGGAGAATGTTGTAATGTTTGGTGGGATCGAGTTGCGCACCACAACAAAACTATATGTTTCTATTTTCCTGAATTGCGTTTCTTTCTGGTATTTCTTTCATTATTTGATATAGTGAGGATTGGTAAATTTTGGGTAACACTTGTTCACTCTAGAGGCTGTGGTTATCAGTTTTAGTTGGCTGTTTGGTTATGTTCTGTATTTTCTATTATTCAGTCATTTATATACTACGTACAGGTTTTGTATAGATGCCCCGCCTTAGCCTCGTCACTAACTCATGGAGGTTAGGCTCGACACTTACCTGTACATGGGGTCGGTTATAGTGATACTACACTATGCACATTGTGAAGATTTTGGAGACGGTCCCAGTAGCGGTCATTAGTGAGCTCAGATCGGATATATGCGGAGACTTGAGGTGCGATTGTTCAGAGCCCGCACCACCTGGAGTCCCCACCCTCTTTTCTTTAGCTGTATAATTTCATTCAGATAACTTTATATTTATTTCAGACCTTTATGTGTATTACTTTAGAAGCTCGTGAACTCTTGACACCAGATTCAAGGAATTGTAATAGACGATTAGTTGTTTAATTTCCGCATTTGTACTTAGAACATATATGTTATTTTGGTTAAATATCAATGTTACCGCTTAAACTGCTAAACGAAGTAAAAATATTCTAATGTTGGCTTGCCTAGCAATTGAACTGTTAGGCGCCATCACGATCCCGACGGTGGGAATTAATTTTGGGTCGTGACAGTGATGTTAGTCATATAGTTAGTTATTACTAATTATGGGATTGGTTGTTAGATAGTTAGTGGAAGCAATAAAAGGTGATTAACATAGTTGTTAGTGATAGTGTATATAAATCAAACACATATCATAGTACTCAATTCAGATTAGAGATAATAATTTCAGCTCATATGCTCTCTAATGAAGTCTTCATTCCAGAACCTTCTAGTTCATCTTCTTATTTTTTTTTCAATCGAGTAGTTTTTCGATCTTCATCATGGTACCAAAGCACGTGAGCTAGATGCATGCTCATTGTGGTTGATCTTCTCTGTTTTTGCGGAGTTATTTTCTTGTTGATTGTTCGAGGTTTTCCTTTATCGATTAACCTAGGTTTTGTTTCGATTTGCAACTAGTGAATCTGTAATTCGTTGAATCAAAGAGTTAATTCAACTGAATTTGTCAGCTATGGCAATTGGAGAAGAAACTTCAACTGGAACAAGCACATGAACGACCATAGATCATCACCATCATTTGTATCTGCAACCTTGTGACACTCCAGGTAGTTCCTTGATCTCTATTCAACTAACTGGGACTAAAAATTATGCATTATGGAGTAGATCTATGAAAATAGGTCTAATTGGTAAGAGTAAGCTAGGTTTTGTTGATGGCCGATGTACTAAGGATAAATTTAATTGATCCTTGCATGAGCTTTGAGAGAAATGTTATGTGATAGTTTTGTCATTGAATATGAATGTTGTGAGCAGGGAATTACTCAGTGAAATTGTGTATAAATCTAGTGCTCGCAAAGTCTGGACTGATTTGAAGGATAAATATGATAATGTCGATGGATCTCTCATTTTATTCCTGCACAAAGAAATTGCTACTTAGTTGCCGAGAATTTCCTCAATATCTGCATATTTCTCTAAGTTGACAGACCTATGGGTGGAATATGATGCCTTAATTCCTTGCCCTGGGTGTGACTGCCCAAAATCTAAGAACTACTTTGAACATTTTGAGTACCAAAGGTTGTTGCAGTTCCTAATGGTGTTGAATGAAACATATAGCCAATCTAGAAACCAGATTTTGATGATGAGTCATGTGCCCACAATTAACAAAGCTTATTCTATGATAGTCTCTAAAGAAAGCCAAAGATCTTTAGGGAAATTTTCTCAGAATGTAGACATAGGAGATGGAACAACATTGTTCACCAACAAAGGAATGAACTCAGGAAATAACAATAAGCCCGGGATAGGGAATCTGTTTTATGAGTACTGCAATTATAAAGGGCACACAAGAGAGACCTGTTTCAAACTTCATGGATATCCAGCTTATTTAAAAACGAGTAAGAAAGCAACATGTTTTCCTCAAAGGTCTTATGGCTAATGCAAATACACAAGAGGGACAACAGTTAATTACAAAGAAGATGGCCAATGCAGCTTCACAGGAAGGAAAACAGATAATGAACACACCTACTGCCAATCTAGCACAAGGAATGCCAATCATGTTCACTCGGGAGCAGTATGATCAAATCTGGAAGGTGATCAATAAAGACACAGGTGAAAACACAAAAGGATTTGCAGGTACAACAAAGACTTTTGTTACAAATGAAACAGTTAAAAATGTGAATTGGATAGTAGACTCTGGTGCAACCAACCATATGGTTCACACCAAAGAACTTCTTGACAAGATACACACATACATTCTAGGCAATGCACCAAAGGTGTAGTTACCTGATGGACCTCACTTGATGTTGAATGTATTGGAGAGAGTAGAATTGGTGAAAACAGTGTTGTCGGGAATGTTCTATATGTTCCAAATATTAAATATAACTTGTTATCTGTGTCAAAACTTACGAGGGACTTATGATGCTTTATATCCTTTTATCCTGATTTTTGGATAATACAGGACCTTCACAATAAGAAGGTGAAGGGGATTGGTAAGGAACTGGAAAGTTTGTATGTGATAACCCAAAAGGTCATCTTATTTTTTAGAACTCAATTCTGTGCTTTTAAGCCTTAAAAATCTCATTTTTATCCTCCTCAATTTGCGTGCGCAGTCCGGGCGTGTTTCCGAAAAGCTTTTATGTTGAAAGTTAATAAAAATAAGAATTGTTGCCTAAAAAGTTGATTTGAGTTCACTTCGGTAAACATTTTGAGTGAACATATTATTTTGACAGTCCAGGTGGGTCCGTATTCAAATATGGGACCTGGGCGTATGCTCAAACTCAAATTCCGAGGTCCCTAGCGCGAGATATGAATTTCGTTGAAAAATTAAAGTCTGAAAATTTAATGGTTTTAAGAATATATTCACGTTTGGCATATTTGATACCAGGCCCGCATTTTAGTTCCAGAGCCCGGTAAAAGTTCAATATAATATTTATGACTTGTTTGTGATGTTTGGTAAGAAACGGAGCTAGTTTGACGTGATTCCGATGCTCGGTTGGGAAAATAGATATTCTAAAGATTTCATGAAAAATTCATTTGATTAGATGCTAAATTTGTAGTTCTAGGTGTTATTTTGGCGATTTGATTGTGCGAGCAAGTCCGTACGATATTTTTAGACTTGTGTGCATGTTTGGTGTGGAGCCCCGAGGGCTCGGGTGAGTTTCGGATAGGCTACGAGATGTTTGGACTTAGAAAATCTGGTGTGTGTATGTTGTATCTGGTGTGATGTGCTTCCCGATCGCGTAGCTCTTCTTGCGATCGTGAAGGAGATCTATGCTGGGAGAAATATTTCTTCTTTGCGAACGCGGAGCGATGAGGGCTTTACCCTTCGCGAACGTGACTAGCCCAACGCGAATGCGATGCTTTAGGGACCTGGTGGAGGGGTCAGTCGTCTCTTAACCGAGAACGCGGGCAAGGGGTCACGAATGCGAAGGCCAGGGGGTGTATCCTTCGTGAACGCGATGAGGGACTCACGGTCGTGTAAGTCACCTGGACGTAGCTCTTCGCGAAAGCGACAATGTTCACGTGATCGCAATGAACACTATCACCCAACAATTTAAAACAGAATCAAAATTGGATTTTACCCATTTTCACAAACACTCCATTAGATCTCAACCTAGGTGCTATTTGAAGGAGAAACTCAACACTAATTCATAGGTTTGTACCTTTAACTCCTTTCCTTCAATTTCCATCATCACCCATTAAATTCCTAGCCCTAAACTTTGTTCTTTCATGGTAGAAATTAGAGATTTTGGATGAATTGTTTTTTTTTTAAATTGGGGATTTAGATCTCAATTTGGGGTCGGATTTCGAAATTAATTATATATTCGGGCTCGTGGGTGAATGGGAAAATGGGTTTTGGTCCGAAGCTTGAGTTTTGACCAAGCAGGTCCGGGGTCGATTTTTGACTTTTTGGGGGAAAGTTTGTGAGACCTAAATTTGTGTATTGAAATTGATTTCTTTAGCAATATTTGATGTTATTAAGTTAGTTATGACTAGATACGAGTGTTTTGGAGGTGGAATCTAGAGGAAAATGGTGGTTGAGCTCTGAATTTAGCCATTGGAGCGAGGTAAGTGTCGTGGTTAACCTTGACTTGAGGAATTAGGTATTATTTGACTATTTTCTACGTGTTTAGATGTTGAGTACAACATATAGCTGAGGTGGACAACACCTATGCGTTGTTGTCAAGTCATATCATGCGAGTGAGTCTTACTCTTGTAACTATTGTATTCAATAATCATATTGTTAAATCTTAGACTAGCTATTCGTTAAGTTGAGCAAGTTTTATCATGTTTTACAGAATTTGGTATTGATTGAGTAGTGGATCAAAGTTGAGGTTGGTATTGTGGAACTAAATGTTGAAGTAAGACGGGTTCTTGATATCTATCTCTCTGATGTTATTGTTCCTTGTTTTGGTGAGGGAGAGTGTAAAAGCACAAAGGGTGATGCCGTGCAAATGTTTTGTGAGTGAGTGTTAATGCACGAAAGGCGATGACGTGCCATGTTTTGTGAGTGATAATGCACGAAGGGTAGTTCCATTCCATGTTATGAGAGAGTTGATGCACTAAGGGTAATGTCGTGTCGTTCTATTGTTTCATATGGTGAGATTGAGAGTAAAATCACGAAAGGTGATGTCGTGTAGTTTCCTTTACCACTTTTTACTTGTTCTATCTGTTTAAGGCATATTGATTGATCAAGTCTTTATCACTGCTTTAATTCCTTATATTGTGATCCCCTCAGCATGTCCACCTCCCAGTATTTCCTGTCTTATTTCTTTTATTACTTTTATTGATATATGTATGGGTATACTGCACAAGTTGTTTGTAGGTGTCTTGTCCTAGCCTCATCACTATTTCCCCGAGGTTAGGCTCGACACTTACCAGTACATGGGGTCAGTTGTACTGATACTGCACTCTGCATTTCCTATGCAGATTTTGGTGTCGTTCCAAGCTGATCTCGAGACTAGTTGTTGACTTCATTACATAGGAGACCCAAGGTAGATATCGCGGTGTCCACACACCCTGGAGTCCCTTTCTAGCTGTTTCAGTTTACTGTTTTCGTTTAATTCGTAAGCAACTGTATTTTCTTTCAGCCAGTTACTTGTAGTTAAATCTTAAAAGTTCGTGAGTTGTGACTCTAGATTCTGGGTAGCTATGTATAGACATTTGGATTTGTTTGAATTCCCTATATATTTTTAATCTGTTATGGTTTAATCGTTGTTAATCGCTGCAAGGTTTAAGATTTTGCTTTATTGAATCTCTAACGTTGGTTTTCCTAGCAAGTGAATGTTAGGCGCCATCACGGTATCGACGATGGGAGTTTTAGGTCGTGACAAGTTGGTATCAGAGCACTAGGTTTCCTAGGTCTCACAATCCACAGACAAGCTTAGTAGAGTCTGGGGGATCAGTACGGAGACGTGTGTACTTATCTCCCAACGACTATAAAGTTAGGAACAAATTTCACTTTCATTCAACTTTGTCGTGCAATTTTGTTTTCTAAATACTGGTTGAAATCTCATATTCTTATTCTCTCGCAGATGGAGAGAACGCGTACCGCTTCTTCAGCTGAGCAGCAGCTAAAGCCTCCAGCAACAGCTCCTACGAGGGGCAGAGATCGAGGCCGAGGCAGGGGCAGGGCTCAGCCTAGAGCCCGAGCAGCAGCCCCAGCCGTGGAGCCTCAAGCAGAATTTGATGAGGAGGTTCTAGCTCAGACTATTCCTGCCGGAAAACTCAGGTCCCGGAAGGGTTTATTGCCACCCCAGTGCTCCAGGATGCTTTGCTCCGATTTGTGGGCCTTATGGAGAGTGTGGCCTAGACTGGCGCATTCCCCACGGCACCAACCATATCTCAGGATGGAGGAGAAGCCCAGACTCCTGCTACTCACACTCCGGAGCAGATGGCTCCCCAGTTTCAGACTCCAACAGCTCATCTAGTCGGAGTAGTTAAGCAGGTTGTTGCGGCACAACCCGGTGATGGGTAAGCTATGTCTTATGTGTCTTTGTAGAGATTGGATAGGTTTACTAAGCTCTTTCCAGTCAATTTAGATGGTGCTACTTTATAGGATCCCAAGGAGCATCTTGATTTCTGTCATGAGGTTCTTCAGAGAAGTTTTCGCCTATCACCTTGAGAGAGGAGCGTTGTCGTCAATTCGACCGTCTCCAGTAGGGCAGCATGACTGTTACTCAGTATGAGACCTGTTTTGTGGATTTGTCCCGTCATGCTATTCTTCTGCTTCCTACAGAGAGAGAGAAGGTGAGGAGTTTTATTAAGGGACTTGCTCAGCCTATTAGATTGCAGATGGCTAAGGAGACTGGGAGCGAGATTTCCTTTCAGGCGGCTACCAATATTGCCAGGCGAGTCGAGATATTTTTTGGACAGGGAGTTCAGGGGTCGGACAAGAGACCTCATGATTTTAGTGGGTCCAGCGGTGCCTCATCAGGAGGCGGGGGTACTTATGGTAGAGGTCATCCTCCCAGGCCATTTCATTTAGCACTCCAGGCATCCCACGGTGCCCCAGGTGGTTGTGGCCCTCATATGCCTTATTCTGTTCAGCCAGCCTACAGTGCACCACCAGCTCCTATCAGTGAACCTCCGCTTCAGAGTTTTTAGAGTGGTTATTCAGGTTGACAAGGTCAGTTTCATGGCCATCAGTTACAACAGCCGATGTCTTGTTATACTTGTGGTGATCCGAGGCACATTACTAGATTTTGCCCTCGTGCATCTAGTAGTTCGCAGAATCAGAGTTCTCGTGCCATGGTCCCGGCATCAGGTGCTGCACCGCCCACTCAGCCAACAAGAGGCAGGGGTTAGACAGTTAGAGGTAGGGGCCAGATTATTAGAGGTCGAGGTCAGGACATTAGAGGTGGAGGGCCGCCAGCTAGAGGCCGTCCTAGGGATATGGTTCAGAGTGGTGGGGCCCAGCTCTGATGTTATGCTTTTCCAGCCAGGCCTTAGGCTGAGTCATCCTATGTTGTTATTATAGGTAGTGTTTTAGTTTGCAGTAGAGATGCTTCAGTTCTATTTGATCCGGGTCTACTTACTCATATGTGTCATCTTATTTTACTTCATATTTGGTTGTGCCTCGTGATACATTGAGTGCCCCTGTATATGTGTCCACACCTGTGGGGGATGCTATTGTTGTAGATCGTGTATATCGTTCGTATGTGGACACTAATGGGAGTCTTGAGACTAATGTAGACCTTCTACTCCTCTATGGTGGATTTGGATGCTATGTTGGGTATGGATTGGCTGCCACCTTATCACGTTATTTTGGACGGTCACGCTAAATCAATGACCTTAGACTTGCTGGGGTTGCCTCGATTAGCATGGAGAGGGACTCCTGGCTATTCTACCAGTAGGGTTATTTCTTATATGAAGGCTCGGTGTATGGTCGAGAATGAGTGTTTGGTTTATTTGGCTTATGTTCGTAATTCTATTACGGAGGTTCCTTCTACAGATTCAGTGCCTGTTGTTCATGAGTTTCCAGAGGTATTTCCTGCGGACCTACTGGGGATGCCACCCGATAGGGATATTGATTTTTGTATTGATTTTTGCTCCGGGCACTCAGCCCCTTTCCCTTCCGCCATACCGGATGGCCCTGCCAGAGTTGAAAGAAAAATTGCAGGATTTGCTTGATAAGGGCTTCATTAGACCTAGTGTCTCGCTCTGGAGCGCACCAGTTTTGTTTGTGAAGAAGAAGGATGAGTCTTTGAGGATGTGTATAGATTATCGGCAGTTGAAGAAAGTAACTATCAAGAACAAGTATCCATTGCCAAGGATTGATGATTTATTTCATCAGCTTCAGGATGCCAAGTTGTTTTCGAAGATTGATTTGAGATATGGATACCATCAGTTGAGGGATAGGGCATCTGATGTCCCTAAGACAGATTTTCGGACGCGGTATATGCACTATGAGTTTCTGGTGATGTCCTTTGGGTTGACCAATTCCCCAACAACTTTTATGGATTTGATGAACCAAGTGTTCAAGACTTATTTGAATTCCTTTGTGATTGTGTTTATTGATGACCTCTAGATAAACTCCTCTAGTCAGGAGGAGCATGAGCAGCACCTTAGGATAGTGATCCAGACTTTGAGGGACAGAGAGTTGTATGCTAAATATTTGAAGTGCGAGTTTTGGTTGGATTCAGTCGCTTTCTTGGGCCACGTTGTATCAGTAGAGGGCATTCAGGTAGATCCTAAGAAGATTGAGGCAATCAAGAACATGCCTAAACCCACATCAGCCACGGAGATCAGGAGCTTCTTGGGTTTAGCGGGTTATTACCGTCAATTTATGGAGGGATTTTCATCTATAGCAGCCTCATTGACCAGGTTGACTCATAAGGGTGCCCCGTTCAGATGGTCAGACGAGTGTTAGGCGAGCTTTCAGAAGCTCAAGACAGCTGTGACTACAGCGCCTGTGTTGGTGTTACCATCAAATTCAGGATCTTACATGGTATATTGTGATGCCTCCTGTGTTGGGATCGAAGCAGTATTGATGCAGGAGTGCATGGTGATTCATATGTGTCTCCGCAGTTAAAGGTTCATGAGAAGAATTACCATGTCCATGATTTAGAGTTGGCATCCATTGTTCATGCGCTGAAGATTTGGAGGCACTATCTTTATGGCGTGTCGTGTGAGGTTTTGATGAATCATCGCATCCTTCAATATTTGTTCAAGCAAAAGGATCTCAATTTGAGGCAGAGGAGGTGGTTGGAGCTATTGAAAGACTATGATATCACCATCTTGTACAATCCTAGGAAGGCTAATGTGGTGGCCGACACTTTGATTAGGAAGGCAGGGAGTATGGGCAGCCTTGCGTTCATTCTAGTCGGTGAGAGGCCGCTAGCATAAGATGTTCAGACTTTGGCCAACCAATTTGTGAGGTTGGATATTTCAGAGCCCAACTGTGTTCTATCTTGCATAGTCGCTCGGTCTTCCTTGTTTGAGCGTATCAGAGATCGGCAGTATGATGACTCTCATTTGTTGGTCCTGAGGGACACAGCGCGGCACGGTTATGCCGAGAAAGTTACAGTTGGAGATGACAGAGTTTTGAGGATGCAAGGTTGCGTGTGTGTGCCTATGGTTGATGGGCTTCGTGAGTTGAATCTTGAAAAGGCCCATAAATCTCGGTATTCTATTCACCCAGGTGCCGCCAAAATGTACCAGGACTTGCGACAACATTATTGATGGAGGAGGATGAAGAAGGATATAGTTGCTTATGTAGCTCAGTGCCTGAATTGTCAGCAGGTGAAGTATGAGCATTAGAAATCTGGCGGGTTGCTTCAACAGATAGAGATTCCTGAGTGAAAGTGGGAGCGTATCACTATGGACTTTGTTGTTGGACTCCCATGGACTCAGAGGAAGTTCAATGTTGTTTTGGGTCATTGTGGATAGGCTTACTAAGTCAGTGCACTTCATTCCTGCGATAGTTACCTATTATTCGGAGTAGTTGGCAGAGATCTATATTCGTGAGATCGTCCGTCTTCACGGTGCGCCCGTGTCTATCATTTTTTATCGAGGTACGTAGTTCACCTTGCATTTTTGGAGGGCAGTACGGCGTGAATTGGGTACGCGGGTTGAGTTGAGCACAATATTCCATCCTCAGGACGGAAATCTGAGCTTACTATTCAAATCTTGGAGGATATACTCCGCGCTTACGTTATAGACTTCGGAGGATTGTGGGATCAGTTATTTCCCCTTGCATAGTTCGCCTACAACAACAGCTCAGTTGAACATTCAAATGGCTCCCTATGAGGCATTATATGGTATACGATGTCGATCGCCAGTTGGGTGGTTTGAGCCGGAGGAGGCTCGGTTGTTGGGTACCGATCCAGTATAGGACGCCTTCGACAAGGTCAATATTATACAAGATCGACTTCGCACAGCCCATTCCATGCAAAAGCGTTATGCTGACCGTAGAGCTCGCGATGTGATATTCATGGTCGGGGAGAGAGTGTTGATGCGGGTGTCACCCATGAAAGGTGTCATGAGGTTTGGAAAGAAGGGCTAGTTGAGACCTAGATATATCGGCCCTTTTGAGATTCTCGAGAGAGTGTGAGAGGTGGCTTATAGGCTTGCATTACCTTTGGGGTTATCAACAGTTCATCTAGTGTTCCATATGTCCATGCTCCGGAAGTATCATGGTGACCCGTCCCACATGTTAGATTTCAGCTCTGTCCAGTTGGACAAGGATTTGACTTATGAGGAGGAGTCGGTGGCTATTCTAGCCTGGCATTTTTTCCAGTTGAGATGAAAGAGTTATCCCTCAGTTCGAGTGCAGTGGAGAGGTCAACCCGTTGAGGCAGCTACTTGGGAGTCCAAGTCGGACATGCGGAGTAGATATCCCTACCTATTCACCAGTTCAGGTACTTTTCTATGTTCGTTCGAGGATTAACGGTTGTGTTAGAGGTAGAGAATGTGATGACCCAAAAGGTCATCATAAGTTTTAGAACTCGATTCTCCGCTCTTAAGGCTTAAAATCTCATTTTACCTTTCTCGATTTGCGTGTGCAGTCCTGGCGTGTTTTCGGAAAGCTTTTATGTTGAAAGTTGATAAAAATAAGATTTTTTGCCTAAAAAGTTGATTTGAGTTGACTTTGATCAACGTTTTGAGTAAACGGACCCGGACCCGGACCCGGACCCGTGTTTTGACGATCTCAGTGGGTCCATATTAAAATATGGGACCTGGGCGTATGCCAGAATCAAATTCCGAGGTCCCTAGCTCGAGATATGAATTTTTGTTGAAAATTAAAATTTTGAAAATTTAATGGTTTTAAGGATGTATTAATGTTTGGCATTTCTGATATCGAGCCCGTATTTTGGTTTTGGAGCCCGGTAGGCTCAATATAATATTAATGACTTGTCTGTGAAGTTTGGTAAGAAACGGATTCAGTTTGACGTGATTCAGACTCTCGGTTGGGAAAATAGAAACTCTAAAGCTTTATTGAAAAATTCATTTGATTTGATGCTAAATTCGTAGTTCTAGGTGTTATTTTGGCAATTTGATCGCGCAAGCAAGTTCGTATGATGTTTTTAGACTTGTGTTCATGTTTGGTTTGGAGTCCCGAGGGCTCGGGTGAGTTTCAGATAGGCTACGGGATGTTTGGACTTAGAAAATCTTGTATGTGTATGTTTTATTTGGTGTCTGGTGTGATGTGCTTCGCGATCGCGTAGCTATTCTTTCGATCGTGAAGGAGATCTATGCTGGGAGAAATTTTTCTTCTTTGTGAACGCGAAGGTTGGGTGGCGAACGAGGAGCGATGGGGGCTTTACCCTTCGCGAACGCGACCAACCCAACGTGAACGCGATGCTTTAGGGACCTGGGGGAGGGGTCATCCGTCTCTTAACCACGAACGCGGGCAAGGGGTCACGAACGCGAAAGCCAGGGGGGTATAGCCTTCGCGAACGCGATGAGGGACTCACGATCGTGTAAGTCTCCTGAACCTAGCTCTTCGTGAACGCGACAGTGTTTACGTGATCGCGATGGACACTATCGCCAAACATTTAAAAATAGAATCAAAACAAGATTTTACCCATTTTTCACAATCACTCCATTAGAGCTCGGCCTAGGTGTGATTTTGAAGGGGAAACTCAACACTAGTTCATAGGTTTCTACCCTTTGACTCATTTCCTTCTATTTCCATCATCACCCAATAAATTCCTAGCCCTAAACTTTGTTCTTTCATGGTAGAAATTAGGGATTTTGAAAAAATTGGGGGTTTTTGCAAATTGGGGATTTAGACCTCAACTTGGGGTCGGATTCCGAAACTAATTACATATTCGGGCTCAGGGGTGAATGGGTGAATGAGTTTTGGTCCGAACCTTGAGTTTTGATCAAGCAGGCCAGGGGTCGATTTTTGACTTTATAGGGGAAAGTTTGGGAAACCTAAATTTATAAATTGAAATTGAGTTCTTTAGCAATATTTTGTATTATTAAGTTAATTATGACTAGACACGAGTGGTTTGGAGGTGGAATATAGATGAAAAGCGGTGGTTGAGTTTTGAATTGGTATATGTATTGTTATACTGCACAGGTTGTTTGTGGGTGTCTTGTCCTAGCCTCGTCACTACTTCACCGAGGTTAGGCTCGACACTCTCCAGTACATGGGGTCGGTTGTACTGATACTGCACTCTGCACTTCCTGTGCAAATTTTGGTGTCGGTCTGAGCTTATCTCGGGACTAGCTGTTGACTTCATTACATAGGAGACCCAAGGTAGATCAGCCAGCGTCTGCAAACCCCGGAGTCCGCTTCTAGCTGTTTTAGCTTACTATTTTCTTTTAATTCGTAAACAGTTGTACTTTCTTAGTCAGTTACTTGTAGTTAAATCTTAGAAGTTCGTGAGTTGTGACTCCAAGTTCTGGGTAGCTATGTATAGACATTTGGATTTGTTTGAATTTCTGCTCTCTTATTAACCTTTTAGGGTTTAATTGTCATTAATCGCTGCAAGGTTTAAGATTTTTCTATTGAATCTCTAATGTTGGCTTGCCTAGAAAGTGAATGTTAGGCGTTATCACGGTCCCGACGGTGGAAATTTCGGGTCGTGACATTGTACAGATTGCAGCATCAGAAACATAAAGCTAAGGCTGCAAATGTACACCTTCAAGATCATTCTGTGCAAGAGGAGGATTTGAAAGTATGGCATGGAAGGCTTAGGCATGCTCCAGATATAGTGGTGAAACAGATTCCAAACATGAAGTTTAAGGCTAGTAAAGATGGAATAAAGGAATGGACAAGATGTCCTTTGGCTAGACAAGGCAGATTGTCTTTCCCTAACAGTACAATTAGATTAAATAAACTTTTTAGTTGATTCAAGTAGATGTATGGGGTCCATATAGAGTGAAAACTCATAGTGGACATAGATATTTCCTTACTATAGTAGATGACTGTAGTATAATGACATGGATTTACTTGCTGAGGCTCAAGAGTGATGTGGTTGTATGTTTGAGACAATTTACTCAATTTGATGTGACTATGAAAATGTTGAGGAGTGATAATGGATTTGAGTTTTTTAATTCTGAATGCAATAATTTATTTCAGTCTTATGGAATGTTCCACCGGAGTTCTTGTGTCCACACCCCAAGCAAAATGGGGTAGTGGAAAGTAAGCAAAGGCACATACTAGAAGTGGCTAGAACCATTAGGTTGCAAGGTTTTTTGCCTCTCAAAATTTGGGGGGAGTTTGTGCAGGCATCTGTTTATGTAATAAACGAATTTCCTCTATTAGTGTTGTTCGGAAAATCATTCTTTGAGGTGTTGTATGGGAGAATACCATCTCTACAGCACATGAGAACCATAGGGTGTTTAAGTTTTGCTAAGACAGCAGGAGAAGGAGACAAATTTGCAGACAGAGCAATTAGAGTTGTGTTGATGGGATACTCATCATCCCAGAAGGGTTACACGCTGTGTAGCATTTTAACTAACTCTTTCTTTGTAAGCAGGGATGCCATATTTGTGGAGCATATCTTCCCATTCCAGTTACTTAAGGAATGAAGGTTACAACTCTTTCCTAATGGTGTACTAGACTCTCAAGTAATTACTGATGGAGTACCATCTCAAAGTGAAAATGTCCCAGAACAAACAAGATCACCAGATGATGACACATCCTTCTCAACAGTACCACTTGTTGCAGATAACCATGTTGCTTATGCACAACCCTCATCACCACATTCCCTGTGCTTTTAAGACATGAAAACTTAGCAATTACCTTCTTCAAAACAAGACACATTTGCTCTTGTAGAACACAAAATCAGGAAATCAGCTAGGACTGCTAAAGAGCCTATGTGGATGCAAGACTATGTCTGCACTGGTTCATCAAAAACATTAGCTAGCAAGCAGCTTTGCAAGTATCCAATGCAGAGCTATTTAACTCATTCAGGAGTATCAACTACGTATCAGTCCTATTTTTCCAAGATTAGAAACATTAGGGAGCCTATGAACTATGAGGAAGTTGCATCATACCCCAAATAGATTGATGTTATGACTCAAGAGTTGAATGCACTCAAGGACAATGGGACTTGGACTTTGGTAGACTTACCAACGGGGAAGACTCCTATTAGATGTAAGTAGGTGTTCAGGATAAAGTATAAGGCCAATGGGGAGGTTGAAAGATATAAGGCACAACTAGTAGCCAAAGGATACAATCAAATAGAAGGCCTAGACTACCAGGAAACATTTTCTCATGTAGTCAAGATGGTGACAGTAAGAGTGGTTATAGCTTTGACTGCAGCAAACTACTGAAATCTATGTCAAATAGATGTCAATAATGCATTTCTAAAAGGAGACCTCACTGAAGAAGTCTATATGTGTTTACCCCAGGGATTTCCCGGCCAGGGGGGAAAAGTTTGTAGGCTGCATAAAGCCTTTTATGGCTTAAAACAAGTTTCAAGACAATGGAATCTAAAAGTAACTGAGGCACTGCTCAGTTCAGGCTTCTGTAGAGTCACTTTGATTACTCCTTGTTCACAAAGAATCAAGGGACATCACTAGTAATCATCTTAGTATATGTAGATGATCTTCTCGTAATTGGGAATAATCAAGGATTGATTTCTGAGGCAAAGTCCATACTGCAGGGTAACTTCATAATCAAGGACTTGGGGAAATTGCAGTTCTTCTTTGGGATTAAGATAGCAAGGTCCAAAGAAGGAGTACAAATGAATCAAAGGAAGTTTGCAATAGAGTTAATTAGTGATCTTGGATTAGCATGGTCAAAACTAGTGACCACACCAATGGAATGCAACCAAAGATTCACTACTGTGGAGTATGATCAACATATTAACTGGAAAGAAGATGATAAGCTCGCAGACTTAAGGACATATCAAAGATTAGTTTGAAAGCTACTATATCTCACCATGACTAGACGAGATATATGTTATGCAATTCATGTACTAAGTCAGTTCATGCACTGTCCAAAGAAATCACACATGAAAGCTGCAGTAAGGGTTGTTAGGTATATCAAAAGAGCTCCAAGATTGAGGTTGCTAATGAGACAGTCCACAAAGATTACATCTTTTTATGTTGCTGATTGGGCATCATGCCCAGTTTCCAAGATATAAGTAACAAGATATGTGATGGAATTGGGAAATTCATTGGTGTCATGGAAGTCCATGAAACAATGCACAATCTCGAGGAGCTCAGCAGAGGCAAAGTACGGGAGCATGGAAGCAGGAGTTGAAGAAATTTCATGGTTGATAGGACTTTGTAAAGAGCTAGGTGCATAAGTTGAACTGCCAGTGGAGCTACACTGTGACAGCAAACAAAAATTCAAATTGCTGTGAATCTCATATTTCATGAGCTTACAAAGCACATAGAGATAGACCTACACTTCATCAGAGAAAGGATTCAACAAGGGATTGTCAGAACCAAGTATGTGATGTCTAAGGATCAAGAAGCGGATATGTTCACAAAGGCACTGGGAAGATCACAACACGAGTACTTGATGAGCAAGCTAGGAGTGCTCAATCATTTGCACCACCTAGCTTGAGGAGGAGTATTGAAGAGAGGGATGGCACGTGATAGTCATGTGCATCGGTGATGTTAGTTAGATAAGTTAGATAGTAAGTTATAACTAATTATGAGATTTGTTGTTAGATAGTTAGTGGAAGCAGTAAAAGTTGATTAGTGTAGTTGTTAGTGATAGTGTACACAAATTAAACACTTGTCATTGTACTTGATTCAGATTAGAGAAAATAATTTCAGCTCATAAGCTCTCTAATGAAGTCTTCATTCTAGAACCTTCTGGTTCATCTTCTTCTCTCTTTTTGATCGAGTAATTTTTCGATCTTCATCAATATCATAACAATCATAAATTGGAGACTCGTCAACATTATCAGCTTGTGTTAATGCAGTTATCTTGTTTAACTACACTAATTCTATTGTTAATTCAGCTACAGAAACAGCGAAGGTCCATTGCATAAGAGGCCAAGATCTCTTTGTGACCACCCTTTTAATCCAGTCGACACGATTCCGATCATCTCAATCGATTTTTTTTTTGGTTTCGATTCAGTTTTTATGAAGTCAAATAAGAACATTAATATTGTTTGTGTTAAAATTTAAATAATCAGGTGTCATGCGGAAACTATAAAGCAAACTTTCAACAACGTTAAATCAGACAAAAAAAAAGAAATAAAGATGTACCAAAAGAGACACAAACATTTAACATCGGTCGGTCAAGTGACCTACATTCATAGGTGGAGATGAGCAACGCATTGTATAAAAGAGAGTACAAAATATCGAGATAACAACATCACAAAGAGACACAAGTGATAGCATAACACTTGTCTACAAAAATTCTTTCTCTAAACAAGACTCTCAAACCCCTTAAGGACTACATTATGGATGTTGTTAAATAAGAAGGAATCATTTTCCTTCAAGAAAAAGTACTAACCAAATATAGAAGAATTATATTTTTTTCGTAAAAGATTAATCAATTATAGTAAATACGTTGAACTTCCTTCAAAGAATAGGAAAAACAAATGATAAGAAAATCAGGATAAACACTTAACAATTTGTATCACGTTTGTTACATAAATATATTAAAGAACTTTAATATACAATTAAAATGCATGTTAAGTACAAATAGATAAAGTAACTTTCCTTCCAATATAAATTCTCGCAATAAATAAGCTAAGAAGAAGATCATATGTTATCTGTATTACGTTAGTTTATGTGTGTGTGGTGTAAGCACTATTTGCGTTATATAAGGAAAAATATATATTTTAAGATCATCTATAGTCCAGAAAGTTCAATTGATAAAATATTCTTCCAGTTTTTACCTGTTAGTTAAAAAATGAACATACTTTTATGGAAAATAATTTGTGGTAAAGATAAAAAAAAATTGCGGGAGATGCATTGATATAGAGTTCGAAATTATCATTTTTCATCCGTTTCAATTTTGAATTTCGGATATTAAAGACGTTACACTAAAAAGAATGTATCATTGGATATGGGCAATCAACCAAATCATTTCACAATATTCCTAGATAGAAACAATTTAATTGTCATTCATTGCTCTAGACTCTAGGCCGAATAATTATAAATCGAGTCTCCATTAACACTAAAGAAAAAAAAAACACTTCATTATCATGTCTTTTCCAGTTTCTCATCTCTTCATACTTAGCCTTCTATTATTTTCTTATACAATCTCAGTCACTTCAGTGATTTTATTTAATTATGAAATTATTATTTCCAATACAACCCCATATTTAGTGGATACTAATTGCACTGTTGCAGGAGAAAATGTTGGCCCTCACCCACTGCGATCCAATGAAGTTTACAATCTTAATATTCCAATAGTTGTAAAAGGAGAGAATACAATTTTATGTAATATGGCTATGCATAGTCCAGGTGGAGATAAGACTGGAGATTTCTTGTTGTTTGATTTTCATAGAGATGGTGGTTCTTGTGAAAATAATGTTTGTCACTTGAATACTGAAGATGAAGCAGTGTGCTTTGTGGTTGATGAAAGATGTCGATTTCGTTTATATTGGAATTTACCACCATTGCTACCACCTGTTAATAGAAGAGGTCTTGGGTCGAGTCCTGAGAATAGAGAAATTCTCAGTAGGAAGCATTTTGTTGGGTAATGGATTAGTCAGAGCGTGGGTTTAGATACCAAAAGATATTGAAATTTGATGTAATGTTGGACTAGAATTTTTATATTTATGGAATAATTTACAGCAAGCTCATGGGATATCTTCAAAATTCGTTTGTAATCCTACTTAACGATGAATTTGCAACAAATTATCAAAATATTCTAATAGTTACAAGTGATTTAGTAACAGATTAGTGATGAGTTCGTATCTAATTTCAATCTTTTCAGTAGTGATGTATCAATACTTATTCTTCTAACCCCTTGTGTCGTATACTATATAAAAATGAACATATTTGCCCTTCGTTAATACTTTAATCAATATATGCCCTTATCGTTACATAGTTGGTCCATATATGTCCTTACCGTCATATAGTTGGTCCATATAAGCCTTTTCGAAACAGAATCCACCCAAACTAATTAGCTCTTTCTTTAATTGTATTAAAGTGTATTACAAACACTATTTCTTTTTCGTTAGTACTTTTTTTTTCTTTACCTTTCTCTTTTCTTTCTTCTTTTTTCTTTTCTTCTCCATTTTTTTCCTTTTTTTCCCTCCCATATCCGATTTCCTCCATTACTGATGCCTTCTCCATTTCCATCATCAATTTCACGTGATTCTATTCCTAAAAATCAAACCTACACCACCAAAAGCTTCCAAGCGAGAAGGCTCTAGTTCTTCTGAAAAGGAGAAAAAAATTGTCGGAGAAATCTTGTCGGTGGTATTAATTAGGTGAAGGTAGGATATGGTTATTCATATTTTGAAGGTGTTGTTTTTGTGAAACTTCGGATCTTAAGAGAACAAGACATTCAAAATCTAAATAACCATATCCTACCTTCACCCAGTTACACCACCAAAATTATTTCTTCGATAATTTTCACGTCCTTCATGTCAGAAGAACATATGGGGTTTGTGATAGTAAAATTAGCAGGAATTCATGAGTTTTGTCAAGTGAAATTGGTGAGGAAAATGGAGAAGGTATCAACAATGAAGGAAATCAGATACGAAAGAAAGAAACAGGAAAAAAAAAAGAGAAAGATAAATTTAACAAGTACTAATAAAAAGGAAATAATGTTTGTAATACTAATACACTTTGGTACAATTAACGAAAGAGCTAATTAGTTTGGGTGGATTCCGTAACGGTAAGGGCATATATGGACAACTATGTGACAGTAAAGGTATATATGGACAACTATGTGACAGTAAGGGCATATATGAGCTAAATTATTATCGAAAGGAAAGTGTGCTCCATTTAATATAGTACAAGGATATATTTAAACTTTTTCCGATACGTTTTTAATCTTTAGCTGATAGCTGAAGGGATGGGCTAGTAAATAGGAGAGAAGAAAGAAGGCAGTGGTTATTTGACCTCAAAAAGATTAAGTAAAAAGCTGGTTTAGGAGATTTACAAGTATTTCTGTGGACAACGTAAATTATTAATCGCTGGAAATTCTCAAGAAAGACTATAAATTCCTGCTTTCACAATTCACAGTACTCTTAAATGCAAGAATACTTTTCTCTTACAGGACTAATGCAAGCACATGTAAAGTCGTAAACAATTACTACAATAATATTTTTCTACATCTTTTTCCCTTTTCTTTTCAAAATTTTCTCTATATATAACTTCGGTATTTTATATAGAATGGAAATAAAAGCGATTATTTTTCCGTTGGAAACAAAGATTTTGTACTTATAATCGGTAAAATCTTCAGTTTTACATGGTCAACCCAGTTATAATGGTAGTCAACTACATTGAAGGAAAAAAGTTTTATTACATCATCTCACTAATTAACAATCTTCCAAAATTATTGCAATTACCGTTCATGAGAAGGTAAGTCCACCACTATAAAATAGGTGATAAATTAACCCTCAAGACGAGAGAAAAAATCACCATGTCTTCCCCATTATTATATCATCTGTTCATATTTTGCTTTATCCTAAGCTATTTTTCGTTGACTGTTACTTCAGTAACATTGTTTGATTACAATATTCTAATATACAATCAAACTCCGAATTTGGTTCAAATGAAATGTTCTGTAGGAGGGAAAGATATTGGAAATCACCCAATTCAACAAAAAGGTGAATACACAATTACTATTCCCATAGTTATCAAAGGAGATAATACTATTGTATGCAACATAAGTTCAGGGCCAAAGCATGGAGTTTTCCAATTGTTTAACTTTGATAACATTGCTAAGTTATGTCAAGACAAGTTTTGCGTTTGGAACATACGTGAAGATGGAATTTGTCTACCTTTTGGATCAGGATGTGGTTTGCATTATAATTGGGGTTAATTAACAGGCATATAAGATTATGTCTCTCTAGGATTTTTGCGAGCGATTCTGCTCTTTTTTGTGTATTTTTTGTTGGAGTAGTTTTTTTTAATGAAAGTTGATATGCTTTGCCTTAGGATATTGTATCCTTAAGGATTGTTTGCTCAATAATGGTAGAAATCATTGGCTATATTGTTTTGGACCTTTATACAAATAGCTTCCTGATTAATTGTTTACTTTTCTTAAGTGGTAGATATACATTATATATCGATTATATATACTTATATACATATTATACATAAATTATTCGTATATTATGTGCCCGTTAATATTTTTAATTTAAGTATTTAGGTGAATAATTATTTGCGCGTAAACCCATATATAGATATTTATGGTTTGTTTTAAGAGCAGTGGGAAGATAGCGGCTTTAATTAATTTTACATATATGCTGGGAAAGCAAATGCATGCTGCAGCAAAAGGAGATAATTTTTATATCGATCAGCATTAGTGTATAACAACGTTACGTGTACTTTATTAACAATACAACCTGGACAGTCAAATCAGAAAAATCTACACATTGAACTAGACGTGCTGGACTATTATTATAGATCTGACTTATTAATTTTTCCCTTGAACTAGTCGCAATGAATAATTTTACCTTTTATTTCGTTTTTGGCACAATACTGCCCTTGCCATTAATCAAGTAAAAGTTTGGTGTTCAATTCGATATTGTTTTAGTACGAGAAAACTACCCTCTATAGCTCCCATGATGGGGTGAATAGGAGGACTTAGTGATAGATATTCGGAGAGTACGCATATGATTATATCACTGTTTTGTACTTCAGTTGGCATACATAGTTGATATGTAGATATTGAGATGTATCATATATTATTTCAATTAAACTTGACATATCTTACATGTTTGAGCTTTAACTGTTAAATTTGGAAGCGTATCTAGCTTTTTGTATGGTATTTCTGTAATTGATCTGTACCTGTGAAGCCCGTCACTGCTTTCAACCCATTAGTTAGACTTGTTACTTGCTGAATTGGTTGTACTCAGGCTATATCCTACACTTCGTGTGCAGATCCAGGTGTTTCCGGACACGGTGATTGCTGATTGTCACACCTCCTTTTTCCCTAGGGAATTGCGAGTTTTTCCAATTAAAGTGACGTGAATCGAAATAGGATTATTTAATTAATCAGAGTGCACTTGGGATAATTTATGGTGTCCCAAGTCATCGGTTTATTTTAGAATCCCAAATCGAGAAAATTGACTCTATTTTATGGTCCACGAAACATAGAAGATCGGGTAAGGAATTCTGTTAACACGAGAGAAGGAATTGGGCTTGGAACCAATGCCTATTCCGATTTAACTCAAGTAACCTTCCCCTTTTTCTTTCTTTGCTTCTTTTCCTTTGGGGTTTTAACTAAAATCCTAACCTAAAATAAATTTTCAATATTAAACCTAGTTTAACAAATTAACTTGAAATCCCTTGTTCTCCAAGTGGGCGCCTGCTACTGACTTGAAATTCGAAATAACTGTGAAAATAATTTCCTCGTTCTCCAGGTGGGTGTCTGCTACTGCCTTGAAAATTGAAATAACTCTGAAATAAATTCCCTCGTTTTCTAGGTGGGCGCATGTTACTGGCTTGAAATTTGAAATAACTTTGAAATGAATTTCCTCGTTCTCCAGGTGGGCGCCTGCTACTGACTTGAAAATTGAAACCCTGAAATGAATTCCTTCGTTCTCCAAGAGGGTGAATTCTACTAACTTTGTAACGACCCAGCAGGTCGTTCCGTAGGATTTGCACAGTTATTCCTGTTTCTGCCTTGTCATGCATTGTTTAGACTGTTTATGATGTGTTGGGGTCGGTGGTTCGGGTTCGGAATGATCGTAGTGAGAATTGAGACACTTAGTCTCTTAAATTAGCCTTATAGTTGGAAAAGTCAACGGGGACTTGACTTCTTGATAAACGACATCGGAATGCAGATTTTATGACTCGGATAACTTCGTTAGGTGATTTGGGACTTAAGAGAGTGTGTTCGAAAAGAAGTTTTGGGTGTCCGGTGTAGAATTAGGCTTGAATTGGTGATAGTTGTTTTTTTGCGATTTCCAGTCGGCAGTGGGAAATAGGCTATAGGGGTCGGAATGGAATTCCGGAAGTTGGAGCAGGTTCGTAATGTCATTTTGTATATGTGTGCAAATATTCAGGTCAATCAGATATGTTTTGGATAGTTTCAGCATCCTTGGTGAAATTTAGAAATTTAAAAGTTCATAGGCTTGAATTTGATGTGATTTTGGTATTTTTGCGTTGTATTTAGTGATTCGAAGGCTCGACTAAGTTTGAATGAGGTTATGAGACGTGTTGGTATATTTGGTTGGGGCCCCGAGGGGCTCGGGATTGATTTCTGATGGTTGACAGAGGTTTGAACTTGAAAAAATGCAGCAAAGTTGCTGTTGGTGCACCACTGCTGGTGTGGTTGTACCAACAGAAGGAAGACCGCAGGCGCGAGGTCCGCATGTGCGATGACCTTGCACAGGTGCGGAGTTTGGTTGTTCGTGAAGGGGTCGCAGGTGCGGACGGGTGGTCGCACCTGCGGAAACGCAGGTGAGAAGAAGTCATCGCAGGTGCGGAAATTGGGGGTTTAAGTCAGATGCGCAGGTGCGCTAATAAGGCCGGAGGTGCGGAAATCCCTGGGCAGATCATATATAAAGGGTCCTTAGCGAATTTCTGGCATTCTTTCACCATTTGCATGCGGGTTTGAAGCTTTTGGAGGGTTTTTGAAGAGAAAAATCGATGGTTCTTCATTGAGGTATGGTTTCTTGACTTAAAGCTCGTTTATGTATGATTAAAGGTCTGATTAGTGGTGAAAATTGGGGAAAATCAGTGCTGAAAATGGGTAATTAGGGCTTGTGATTAAGAGACCTTAAGATGGGAATTTGAAGGGTCATTTGGACTCCGATTTCGGTATTTTTGGCGTGGATTGACTCACGAGAGGATGAGGATTCTTGTGGTATAAATTTTATCGAATTCCAGGACGTGGGCCTGGGGGTCGGGTTTGGCCAATTTCGGGAATTATGCCTAATTTTGATAGTTTTCGATTGCGCTTCGTCTCCCTAGCATATTTTGATATTATAAATCTGATTTTGATAGACTCGAGCATTTGGGAGCCGATTCGAGGGGCAAGAATATTGCGGAGTAGCTTTTCGGGCTGTTTTAAGGTAAGTAATGACTTCAAATCTTGTCCTGAGGGTATGGAATCCCGGACTTAGCATCTTTTCACTATTTTGGAGTGACGCACACGCTGATGACGAGTGTTTGGCGTGCACTAATGGTAAAATTGAATTTGGTTCTTCCCGAGGCAACTATTGAGTTGCATAACTGCTTTTAAATCACATAATAAATCATATTTTTATGTTCTTGATATATTTGGGCCGTAAGCCATATTTGGGGCCTCTTGCCGACCTGTTTAAACCACTTGGGGGCTATTTTTCTGATATTCCTCTCTATGGAAGTTATGATTTTACACTCAGTCATTCATGTTGAGCTGTTTTTGATACTCAGACTCTTTGATATTATTTCATGATATAAAATACTATTTTGGGTCAAGAACCCCGTTTATTTATGGCCCGAGTGGCATTTTGAGAGTTTCTGACTGAGTGAGGCCGAGAGACAATATTGTGAGGATATGATGGATTGGGCTGCACGCCGCATCATGTTACACTGTTATGATATGTGAGAGGTCGAGTGCCAGAGTGATTGATGCCATGATTTGGCTTGTTATAGCGCTTGGGCTGTAGGAGCCCCTCCGGAGTCTGTACACCCCCAATGAGCGCATGTACCTACTGCGTGCGAGTGCCGAGTGATTGGGAGGCATGAGTGACTGTGAGGTTGCCCGAGAGGCTGATGCTGAGTGATTGTGAGGTATGCTGAGTGAATGATTCTGAGTGATGATTTTCTCGAGGGGCAGTTTATGATATTTGTTTTACCTAAGTAACTATTTATGATTCATTTAATATTTATACTAAGACTTCTTGGGTATTTTACTGAAATCAATGGAAATCATACATGTTCAAGAATTTTTACTGAAACTGGATTTTAAAGCATATTGACTAAATGTATACGCTGTTGAAAATCAATGTTTTACTTATTGTGATTCGATGATTTGCTCTTATGTGTTTCTTACTGTTCAGGCCTGATTTATTTTCATTACTACTAAGTTGGCGTACTCACCATTACTCCCTGTACCTCTGTGTGCAGATTCAGGTGCTGGTATCGAGTGTTAGTCATCTATTTCCGTGCGGAGCCGGAGTCGGGACATAGAGGTAGTTGTTCAACGTCCACATCATCTCTGTTTCCTTTTCTTATTTTGTACTTAGTTCTTCGTTCCGATATTATGTATTATGACAGTAGAAATTTTGGTATTATTCTTGGATGCTCATGACATGTTGGCTCCAGATCTTTGGGATGGTTGTAGACTATTTAGCTGTTTTGTTTTTCTTAAAAATTCAGAAATTTATATACGTTTATTAAATGTTGAAAATGAGTTGGAAATTTTGAAAAGAAACTGTAAATATGTGATTGTTGGCTAGCCTAGTTCCACGATAGGCGCCATCACAGCCGATTTAGGATTTGGGGTCGTGACAAACTTGAACTTGAAATGAATTCTGAAATGACTTCCCTAGTTCTCCAGATGGGCGCCTGTTACTAACTTGCACTTGCAATGAATTCTCTCGTTCTCCATGTGGGCACCTGTTACTAACTTGAAACTTGAAATGAATTCCCTCATTCTCCAGGTGGACGCCTGTTACTAACTTGAAATGAATTCCCTCATTCTCCAGGTGAACGCATGTTACTAACTTGAAATTTGAAATGAATGCCCTCGTCTCCAGGTGGACGCCTGTTACTAACTTGTAAATTGAAATGAATACCCTCATTCTCCAGGTGGGCGCATGTTACTAACTTGAAACTTGAAATGAATTCCCTCATTCTCCAGGTGGGCGCCTGTTACTAACTTGAAACTTGAAATAGATTCTAAAATGAATTCCCTCGTTCTCCAGGTGGGCGCCTATTATCGACTTGAAACTTGAAATAAATTCAGAAATGAATCCACTCGTTCTCCAGTTAGGCGCCTTCTATTGACTTGAAACTTAAAATAAATTCTGAAATGAATTCCCTCGTTCTCCAGGCGGGCGCTTGCTATGGACTAGAAATTTGAAATAAATTCTAAAATGAATTCCCTCGTTTTGCATGTGGGCACCTGCTATTGACTAGAAATTTGAAATAACTCTGAAAAGAATCCCCTCGTTCTCCAGGTTGGTACCTGCAAACATAACAAAAAATGACAAAACAAAGAAATATTTTTGAACCATGCTTTCCTCGTGGAGGATCCCTGCAGAATGAATAAAGCCCCTGAATCATGCTTCCCTCATGGAGGGTCCCTACAAAACGAACAATATTTCTTGCCCCTATATCAAACAAATAAAATCTCGTTATTTTGAAAACGTGGTAGTTAGTTTGTGGCATCATTGTTGAAGGTGTCAACTTCTTCCACTGTCATGCTTCATTCTGATTAGCTACTTCGAGCTAATAAATAATTGTTTGACCTTATGATCGAACCTTGACCATAAAAAATGTCACGACCCAAATCCTAATTCAGGTCGCGATGGCGCCCAACAGCGGGTTAGGCAAGACGATATGAAGTACATTAGGTGCTACCCGTCCCATTTAATCTAAACTAGTCAACATTTACCACATTTAAACAACTAAACATGATATAGCCTGGTGCGATAGTAAACACCTGACTATGCCTAGCCAAGGTAAGACATATATATAGATATACAACCCAGTACCCAAAATATACACGACGTGTGTGCCAAGAACTAGTGTCACGGGCAACTATAGAATATACCATGACAAAAAATATATATACATAGCCTCGGTCTGAATGTAAAAGACAGAGAATAAACAAAGGAACTCCAGGGTGCTGCCAGGAAGGATAACTCACCGTGAAGTATAATCACTCCGTCAATATCTATCACCAACCGGATAACCAGACGTACCAACCTCCGGACCTGTACAGTCAAGTACAGGAAAGAAAAAGGAAGTGCAGCATGAGTACATATATATAAATATGTACCTAGTGAGTATCCCGTCTAACCTCGAAGAAGTAGTGACGAGAGGTCGACTCGATACTCACTAAGATCTAGCAGTAATAAAGTAAAGCGGGATATATGGAAAGCAGTAGACATGTAGCAGGGTACAAATAATAAGAAAATATCACAGAGTTCTCAAATAATTACTCAAACAATAACAACTTACCTTTTTGTCTTTCTCAAACAATCGTCAAATCATAAGTCGGGAAACAATACCGAGCAGCCATGCGCACCGAAGAGTAAAACATTTGGCTGGAATCAGGGGGAAGAATAGCTATGCACTGCCGGGGATCGACCGGCCCGTACCAAGAGTGCATGCTGATAATGTAATCATACCAAAGATCTATGCACTGCCGGGGATCGATCGGCCCGTACCAAGAGTGCATGCTTACCAATTACTCAAATACGCACTACCCGGGGATCGACCGACCCATACCAAGAGTGCGTCCATCAGGGTAATCATATCATATCATAATGTAACTTCGTCCATGCATTGCCGGGGATCGACCGGCATGTACCAAGAGTGCATTCTCAAGTAAGTCCCCGTGCACTGCCGGGGATCGACCGGCCCGAACCAGGAGTGCACTTATATATATATATATGTATATTCATCGTGGCGTATGGCCCGCTCCCCTAAGAGTTGACGGAATTACACGTCACTTGCGGAATGTAACTTGCGAAGAGACAACCTACGTATACCAAATACTAGGTTCACTTCACATATCAAATCTTTCCAAATACTTAATCAATGAAATATTCAAGGAAACAATGCTACATCCAAGCAAGAATTATAACATATAAACCATTTCAAAGTAGAATACAAGGCATGCTGTGATCCTAAGACTACCCGGACATAACAATAGTAGTTGCTACGTGCGGACTCTCGTCACAAGGTACGCACGCAGCACCAGAATACAAACATATAACGCATAGAACACCTATGGGGACAATTTCCCTCTAACAAGGTTAGAAAGGAGACTCACCTCGACGAAGCACTCCTCGGACAAACGACCGGATCAAGAATGCGCACGAAACTCCGGAACTACCCTCGACGGCTCGCAACTTGAGGAACTTGACCTTGGACAACCTTTCCTAGCTTTGAGGAGCTTTAATGGAGGTTGGGTATTGAAAATGAAGAAGAAAACCCGTAATTGGGCATTTAAATACTGCCCAGGAAATGCTTAACTGCGATCGCGACACTAGGCCTGCGATCGCGAAGGGCAACTGGACTGACCTCTGCGATCACATCAGAGGTTCTATAATCACAGAGACCATCCGGTCTGACCTCTGTGATCGCTGCAGAGGTCCCGCGATCGCGATGAACAATTTCACCCGGCCTAGCTGCGACTTAATGCGATCGCGTGAAAGGGTTGCGATCCCGAAGCTTTGGGGCCCGAATCTATGCGATCGCAGGGGGAAGGCTGCGATCGCAGAGAACTATCAACAGCCAAACAAAACCCTTCTCCGCGATGGGAAAAACACCTTCTGCGATCGCAGAGAAGGAAACCAGATAAAGAAGTTTCTGGTTTTTCCAACTTAGCTCCTGGGGATCTAAAACACCCTGAGCCCCTCGGGACCCCATCCAAAAGAACCGACAAGTCTGTATTCATGATACGGACTCGCTCAAACTTCCGGAACATGAAAAGCAACAACGGAACTCAAAATTCAATCCCAAAACCAAATTATTCAAACTTAAGAACTTAAGAATTCTAGAATTCGCTTCATTGTGCTGAACGAGTCTATACTACTCGGAATGACCCCAAATTTTGCAGACAAGTCATAAATGACTATACAGAACTATTGCCGGTCCCGGAATTCCATTCGGACCCCGATAGAATGAAGTCCCATTCCAGGCCAAATTCTAAACTTAAGGAAATCCTAATTTCCATTTCGGGCGCCGAAACGCTCTCAGGTCATCAAAAACCCGAACCGAACATACGCCCAAGTCCGAAATCATAATACGGAGCTAATGGAGCTATTAGAACTCGATTCCGAGGTCGTTTGCTCAAAATGTTGACCGAAGCCAAACTTGACCAAATAGGCCGACCTTAAGGAACCAAGTGTTCCTAAACCATCAAATTCATTCCCAAATCTCGAACCGCCCACTCCCGCGAGTCATAAAGCACGAGTAGCCGCTATGGAAGGTTTCATTTAAGGGAACATAGTCGTAATACGTGAAACGACTGGCTGGGTCGTTACATTCTCCCCCTCTTAAACAAATGTTCGACCTCGAACGGGTCTAGAATCGTACCTGGAGTGCCGAATAGCTGTGGATATCTGCTCCGCATATGCTCGGACTCCCAAGTCGACTCCTTAACTGGTTGGCCCCTCCACTGAACCTTAACCGCAGAAACTGTCTTGGACCTCAACTGGCAGTCCTGCCTATCAATAATGGCCACTGGCTCCTCCTCGTAGCCCAACTTCTCATTTAACTGAATAGTGCTGCAATCAACCACGTGTGAGAAGTCGGCGTGATACCTCCGAAACATGGAAACATGAATAGCTGGATGAACTCCTGATAAGGATGGAGGTAAAGAAAGCTCATAAGCAACCTCTCCAACCCGCTTCAACACCTCAAAATGACCTATAAACCTGGGGCTCATCTTGCCCTTCTTCCCGAATCTCATAATGCCCTTCATTGGTGAGACCTTCAACATAACCTTATCTCCCTCCATGAATGATACGTCACGTGCCCGCTGATCTGCGTTGCTCTTCTGCCTAGACTGTGCTGTACAGAGCCTCTCCTGGATAATCTTTACCTTTTCCAAGGCATCTCTCACCAGATCTGTACCATATAGCTTAGCCTCGCCAGGCTCAAACCACCCAATCGGAGAACGACATCGCCGAGCATATAAAGCCTCGAATAGAGCCATCTCGATACTGGACTGATAACTATTATTGTATACAAACTCCGCTAACGGCAAGAACTAGTCCCACCGGCCCCCTAAATCAATCACACAAGCCCTGAGCATATCCTCCAAGATGTGAATTGTACGCTCTGACTGGACATCAGTCTGAGGGTGAAATGCTGAATTGAGGTCTATCTGAGTACCCATCTCGTTGTGCAAAGCTCTCCAGAAGTGCGAAGTGAACTAAGGACCTCGATCTGAAATGATAGACACCGGCACACCATGCAAACAGACTATCTCACGAAGGTAAATCTGAGCCAGCCTCTCTGTAGTGTAAGTAATAGCCACAGGAATGAAATGCGCTGATTTGGTCAGTCTGTCCACAATGACCCAAACCGCGTCAACCTTCTGCAAAGTCCGAGGCAACCCAACCATGAAGTCCATGGTGATATGCTCCCATTTCCACTGAGGGATGGGCATCTTTTGAAACAAGCCTCCTGGCCGCTGATGCTCGTACTTAGTTGCTGACAATTAAGACACCTGGCCACATACTGAACAATGTCTTTCTTCATCCGCCTCCACCAGTAGTGCTGCTTCAAATCAAGGTACATCTTCGTAGCTCTTGGGTGAATAGAATACCGAGAACTGTGAGCCTCTGATAGAATCCTCTCCCTCAGGCCATCAACATTAGGAACGCACAATATGCCCTGGTGTCGCAGAACACCATCCTCGCCTAAAGTAATCTCCTTGGCCCTGCCCTGGACCACCGTATCCCGAAGCTCTGCTAGACGTGGATCATCAAATTGTCGAGCCTTAATCTCCCCCAATAGTGAGGACTGAGCAACCACATGAGCCAAATCTCGACGAGGCTCTAAAAGGTCCAGTCTCACCAAATGGTTTGCCAAGGACTGAATGTCCAAGGCTAAAGGCCTCTCCTCAGCTGAGATGTAGGCAAAACTACCCATACTCGCTGCCCGCCTGCTCAAAACATCCGCTACTACATTCGCCTTGCCCGGATGATACAGAATAGTGAGATCATAGTCCTTCAATAACTCAAGCCACCTCCGCAGCCTCAAATTAAGGTCCCTCTACTTAGGCAAGTACTGCAGGCTGCGGTGGTCAGTATAGACCTCACAAGATACACCATACACGTAATGCCGCCATATCTTCAAAGCATGAACAATCGCCTCCAACTCCAAATCGTGCACAGGGTAGTTCTTTTCATGAACCTTCAGTTGTCGCGAAGCATAAGCAATAACCCTGCCATCCTTCATCAACACACATCCCAACCCGACACGCAAGGCATCGCAATACACTGTATACACTCCAGACTTAGAAGGCAATGATAATACTGGTGCTGAAGTCAATGCTGATTTGAGCTTCTGAAAGCTCGCCTCACAATCGTCGGATCACTGAAATGGAGCATTCTTCTGAGTCAATATAGTCAGTGGAGCGGAAATAGAAGAGAATCTCTCCACGAATCGACGGTAATAACCTGCTAAACCCAGAAAACTCCTAATCTCTGAAGCTGAAGTAGGACGTGGCCAACTCTGCACTACCTCAATCTTCTGCGTATCAACCTTGATACCCTCACCGGACATCACATGCCCCAGAAATGCCACAGACTCCAACCAAAACTCACACTTGGAGAACTTAGCATAAAGCTTCTGATCTTGCAAGGTCTGAAGCACTACCCTCAAATGCTGCTCGTGCTCACCCAGGCTCCGTGAGTAGATCAATATATCATCAATGAAAACAATAACGAAGGAGTAAATATACGACCTGAATACCCTATTCATCAAATCCATAAACGCTATTGGGGCATTAGTCAAGCCAAAAGACATCACCACGAACTCATAATGGCCATATCTGGTGCGAAATGCAGTCTTCGGGATATCAGAAGCCCGAATCTTCAACTGGTGATAACCTGACCTCAGATCAATCTTAGAGAACACACGAGCACCCTGTAGCTGATCAAACAAATTATCAATGCGCGACAGAGGATACTTGTTCTTCATGGTCACTTTATTCAACTGGTGGTAGTTAATGCACATCCGCATAGACCCATCCTTCTTCTTCCTAAATAAGACTAGAGCACCCCACGATGACACATTTGGCCTTATAAACCCCTTAGCCAACAACTCCTCAAGCTGCTCCTTCAATTCTTTTAGCTCCTTAGGAGCCATACGATAGGGGAGAATAGAAATAGGCTGAGTATCTGGAGCCAAATCAATGCAGAAATCTATATCTCGATCTGGAGGCATGCCTGGAAGATCTGAAGGAAACACATCAGGAAACTCTCGAACAACTGGAACTGAATCAAGGGTAGGAGACTCGGCGGTGGTGTCCCGCACATAAGCAAGGTAAGACAAACACCCCTTCTCGACCATGTGCCGAGCCTTCATGAAGGAAATAACACGGCTGAAGGCACTGACTGAAGAACCCCTCCACTCTAATCCCGGGCGACTCAGGCATGGCTAATATAACTGTCTTGGCATGGCAATCTAACACAGCATGATGAGGAGACAACCAATCCATGCCCAAAATAACCTCAAAATCTTCCATATCAAGTAACAACAAATTAGCTCTGGTCTCAAGCCCGCAGAAAGTGATCACACACGATCGGTAAACCCGGTCTACCTCCACGGAATCGCCCGCAAGAGTGGACACATACAAGGGAGAACCCAAAGACTCACAAGCAACATCTAGAGAATGAGCAAATAACACTGAAACATATGACTATGTAGACCCTGAATCAAATAACACGGAAGCCTCTCTACCACAGACTGAAATAATACCTGTAATCACCACGTCTGAGGCTACTACATCTGCCCTGGCTGGAATAGCATAAAATCTGGCTGAAGCACCCGATGACTGAGCTCCCTCAAGACGAGCTGGAACTGGATGACCCCCTCCTGACTGGCCTTCCCCTCTAGGACGGCCCCTGCCAACCTGACCTCCACCCCTAGGTGGTTGAACTACTGGTGCTGAACCCCTGGGCTGGCGACTCTGCTGTACGGCCTTGCCCCGATATCTGGGACACTGCCTGATCATATGGTCCAGCTCCCCACACTCGAAACAACCTCTACGTGCCATAGCCTGCTGCCCTGAGGAAGAAGAACCCTGAATAGCTGGAGGGCGGTAAGAATTATCTGGCATGGCACTAAAATAGGAGCCGAGGGATCTCGGATGGCTGGAATAACTACTTGGTGCACTCTGGATAGCCGGTGGATGATAAGAGCGCTCTAGCATGACACTAAACTGGGGCCTGACGGAGAAACCCTAGGAGGTAAGGAAGGTGCTGCATAAGAAGGCCTGCTAGACTGACCACCTCCAAACTGACCCTTTCCCCTGGCTGGAGTACCCCTGAAATCACCTGTGAACCTAGACCTCTTGTCGTACTGACCCTGCTGACCTGGATGACCCTGATCTCTGCCCCTCACACGGTAACCCCCGATACGTCGAGCTATCTCGACTACCAGTTGGTGTGGAGTACCCATCTCTACCTCTCTGGCCATGGAGGTCCTGATGCCTGGATGTAAACCTGCTACAAACCACCGAACTCTCTCTGCATCCGTGGGCAATATCATAAGGGCATGGCAGGATAGCTCTGAAAATCTCGCCTCATAGTCGGTCACGGACATCTGCCCCTGCTCGAATCTCTCGAACTGACCCCGAAGCTCCTCCCTCTCAGATGGTGGAATGTATCTGTCCAAAAATAACTGAATAAACTGCTCCAGAGTAACCGGTGGAGACCCTGCTGGCCTACTGAGTATATAAAACTACCACCAGCGGCGAGCTCTGCCCTCAAGCTGGAAGGTCATGAAATCTACCCCTTGTGACTCTAGTATCCTCATGTTGTGCAGTCTATCCCTGCACCTCTCGATGAAATCTTGTGCATCCTCTCCCCACTCACCCCTAAAGGTCGGAGGGCGAAGCTGGGTCCATCTACCCAGCAGCTTCTGCTGGTCCATCTCTGCGACTGGCCTGGGCTCTGGTGCTGCCACCCCAGGTTGAACCCCAATCGCTGGTGGAATATCTGGAGTACGATGTGCTGCTGCTGCTGGTCCCGTAGCCTGACCGGTAGGGGTCTGAACTCCCCCTCCTGCCTGAGAAGTAGCAGGATCTAATGGAAGTATACCCGCCTGTGACATAGTATCCATGAACCTCAGCATACGGCCCATGACCTCCTGGAAGCCTAGCGCCGTCATAAAATCAGCTGGTGGTGGAGCCACTAAGGGCAGGTCATCCTGCTCCTCAACATAAGGATCCTCAATCGGTGTGACCGGTACAGCTCTGGGATGCCCTCGCCCCCTCCTACGAACATGAGCCCTACCCTTCCCCTACCACGGCATCGAGCGACGGGGGTAGCAGCCTCCCCTGGATCAGGAACTCATGAAGCACACGTCCTCACCATCTGTGAGAGAATAGAAGAAAAGGTTTGAGTACATCATCGATTGCACGATAGGATATGAACAAAAGGAGTTTCTTAACGCCCTATAGCCTCCTGAAGATAAGTATAGACGTCTCTGTACCGATCCGCAAGACTCTACTGGGTTTGCCCATGACTCGTGAGATTACGTAAACCTAAGGCTCTGATACCACGTTGTCATGACCCAAATCCTAATTCAGGTCGCGATGGAGCCCAACAACGGGTTAGGCAAGCCGATATGAAGTACATTAGGTGCTACCCGTCCCATATAATCTAAACCAGTCAACATTTACCATATTTAAACAACTAAACATGCTATAGCCTAGTGCGATAGTAAAAACCTGACTATGCCTAGCCAAGGTTAGACATATATATAGATATACAGCCCAGTACCCAAAATATACACGACGTGTGTGCCAGGAACTAGTGTCACGGGCAACTACAAAATATACCATGACAAAATATATAGACACATAGCCTCGGTCTGAATGTAAAAGACAGAGAATATACAAAGGAACTCTTGGGTGCTGCCAGGAAGTCGCCAGGAAAGACACCTCACCGTGTAGTATAATCACTCCGTCAATATCTATCACAAACCGGATAACCAGACGTACCAACCTTCGGACCAGTACAGTCAAGTACAGGAAAGAAAAAGGAAGTGCAGCATGAGTACATATATATAAATATGTACCCAGTGAGTATCCCATCTAACGTCGAAGAAGTAGTGACGAGAGGTCGACTCAATACTCACTAAGGTCCAACATTAATAAAGTAAAGCAGGATATAAGGAAAGCAGTAGACATGTAGTAAGGTACAAATAATAAGAAAATATCACAGAGTTCTCAAATAATTACTCAAACATTAACAACTTATATTTTTGTCTTTCTCAAACAATCGTCAAATCATAAGTCGGGAAACAATACTGAGCAGCCATGCGCACCGAAGAGTAAAACATTTGGCTGGAATCAAGGGGAAGAATAGCTATGCACTGCCGGGGATCGACCGGCCCGTACCAAGAGTGCATGCTGATAATGTAATCATACCAAAGAGTTATGCACTGCAGGGGATCGACCGGCCCATACCAAGAGTGCATGCTTACCAATAACTCAACTACGCACTGCCGGGGATCGACCGTCCCGTACCAAGAGTGCGTCCATCAGGGTAATCATATCATATCATAATGTAACTTCGTCCATGCACTGTCGGGTATCGACCGACCCGTACCAAGAGTGCATTCTCAAGTAAGTCCCTATGCACTGCCGGGGATCGACCGACCCGAACCAGGAGTGCACTTATATATATATTCGTCGTGGCGTACGGCCCGCTCTCCTAAGAGTGGAAGGAATTACACGTCACTTGCGGAATGTAACTTGCGAAGCGACAACCTACGTATACCAAATACTAGGTTCACTTCACATATCAAATCTTTCCAAATACTTAATCAATGAAATATTCAAGGAAGCAATGCTACATCCAAGCAAGAATTAAAACATATAAATCATTTCAAAGTAGAAGACAAGGCATGATGTGATCCTAAGACTACCCGGACATAACAATAGTAGTTGCTACTTACGGACTCTCGTCACAAGGTACGCACGCAGCCCCCGAATACAAACATATAACGCATAGAACACCTATGGGGGAAATTTCTCTCTTACAAGGTTAGAAAGGAGACTCACCTCGACGAAGCAATCCTCGGACCAACGAACGAATCAAGAATGCGCACGAAACTTTGGAACTACCCTCGACGACTCACAACTTGAGGAACTTGACCTTGGAAAGCTTTTCCTAGCTTTGAGGAGCTTTAATGGAGGTTGGGTATTGAAAATGAAGAAGAAAACCCGTAATTGGGCATTTAAATATTGCCCAGGAAATGCTTAACTGCGATCGCGACACTAGGCCTGCGATCGCGAAGGGCAATTGGACTGACCTCTGCGATCGCATCAGAGGTCCTACGATCGCAAAGACTATCTGGTCTGACCTCTGCGATCGCTGCAGAGGTCCTGCGATCGCGATGAACAATTTCACCCGGCCCAGCTGCGACTCAATGCGATCGCATGAAAGGGCTGCGATAGCGAAGCTTTGGGGCCCGAACCTATGCGATCGCAATGGGAAGGCTGCGATCGTAGAGAACAATCAGCAGCCCAACGAAACCCTTCTCCGCGATCGCAACCCACCTTCTGCGATCGCAGAGAAGGAAACCAGATAAAGAAATTTCTGGTTTTTCCAACTTAGCTCCTGGGGATCTAAAACACCCCCGAGCCCCTCGGGACCCCATCCAAAAGCACCGACAAGTATGTATTCATGATACGGACTCGCTCGAACTTTCGGAACATGAAAAGAAACAACATAACTCAAAATTCAATCCCAAAACCAAACTATTCAAACTTAAGAACTTAAGAATTCTAGAATTCGCTTCATTGCGCCGAACGAGTCTATACTACTCAGAATGACCCCAAATTTTGCAGACAAGTCATAAATGACTATACAGAACTATTGCTGGTCCCGGAATTCCATTCGGACCCCGATAGCATGAAGTCCCATTCCAGGTCAAATTCTAAACTTAAGGAAATCCTAATTTTCGTTTCAGGCGCCGAAATGCTCCCGGGTCATCAGAAACCCGAGCCGAACATACGCCCAAGTCCAAAATCATCATACGGAGCTACTGAAGCTGTCAGAACTCGATTCCGAGGTTGTTTGCTCAAAATGTTGACCGAAGTCAAACTTGGTCAAATAGGCCAACCTAAAGGAACCAAGTGTTCCTAAACCATCCAATTCATTCCCAAATCTCGAACCGCCCGCTCCTGCGAGTCATAAAGCACGAGTAGCCGCTATGGAAGGTTTCATTTAAGGGAACAGAGTCCTAATACGCGAAATGACCGTCTGGGTCGTTACAAAAAAAACCCTTGAATGACCCGATCCCTTACACTCACTTGTTGAATTGTGTTTTCATTCTGCCAATTGTTGAGCCTTTTGCATTTTATCAAAATTCCGGAATCACTTCATCATCTGACTTCAGTTATCACCACGTTGATCCTTCTGAATCATGTCACTTGTGATGTACTTGGCCTAACTTTGCATTGTGCAATCAAAAAGTAGATAATAGGCTTTAAAGTCCTTTCTTGCTAGCTTTAACAAAACTTATTTTGGAAGAACACAAAGAAATAGAAGCAAAATAACAAAGTGAAGTGATTTTTGGCAAAAGGAACAAAGGAAAGGTTTGAATGAAAATATCTATTCGGATAAGAGAGGAAAAGAGACTTATATTAGTGAAGAAACTGGCTCCAATGATCATGACATGCATTTACAATTGATCAGCCTAAATCCGTCCAACCAATCACTCTTTCAGTTCATGTCATGTCTTCATACTTTAAATACCGGGCGTTCAATGATCCAATTCTTTGTAAAGTCACGAACCTCATTCGACTTGTAATGCCCAGAAGGGTTTTCAACAACGAGCCTCTCTCATTTGTTAATCTCTCAACTCATCGTGGCCTTACGGTGCCCGCGAGGATTTTCACCAATAGGACTCTCTCATTTTAAATTTTCTCTCAGCTCACCATCGCCTTACGGCACCCGCGAGGGTTTCCACAAATAGGTCTCTCTTATTTATTCATTTTTTCTTGTGTTCATGATCAAATTGTTACTCATGATGTAAATCAAACCTTTATCTCGCTTGACTTGGCATCCTCAAAGATTGATCAGAAGGTCTTTCTTTGGACCATAATGTAGGCTTCTGGACGGGGTCAGGAAGAAAAGATGTCATGAAGGCTCAAAACAACTTACTATGAAAGGGTTCAAAATTACAACTTCTGGAATCAGATCTTTGCGAAAATAAAAACGTCTGCCCCTGTTTCTTTGGGATTGGGGATTTTTTTTTATGGGACCGCACCTCATAGCAAGGCTCCCTTCGTATCCATAAAAGGAATCAGGTTGAGCGTAGTTCAAACTTAAGAGTTGTTTTGTTTTTGTTACTTATTTTCTTCTTCTTTTTTTCTTTTCTTTTCTACTTTTCTTCTTCTTCTTTTTTTCTCTTTTTTTTTTCTTCTTTTTTCTTTTCTTTTCTTTTCTTTTCTTTTCTCTTCTCTTCTATTTTCTAACTCCGCTTCTGATTCCAAAAGAGGGGTATGAAAGAAAATAAATAAGGTTCAAAAAGGGTAACAAAGGAATAAAAGTGTTTGGGGTAACATAATAAAATACCTTCTTCATTCCAACTTTGAACATGCCAAGTACAAATCGCAATTAAAGATAAGCAAAGAAATTATAAATAATATCTCTTGACTGCATCAGAATTAATAGCCATATCCACACATTGGCCTTCTTGTTTGTTAAACATAAAGCACCATCAGGCAACAATCTTGTCACAATGAACGACCCCTGCCAGTTTGGGGAGAGCTTGCCTTTAGCTTCAGCCTGATATGGAAGGATGCGTTTCAACAACAGCTGGCCCACTTCAAATTCCAGGGACGCACCTTCTTGTTGTATGCTCTTGCCATTATTTTCTGATACAATTGGCCATGAAATACTACCGCCAATATTTTCTCATCAATCAAACTCAACTGCTCTAGCCGTGTTTTGACCCGCTCATCATCATCAATTTTAGCATCAGCAACGATCCGAAGGGGCGTAATCTCAACTTCCGCAGGTATAACTCACTCAGTTCCATTTACCAGCAAATAAGGAGTTGCACCTACTGAAGTGCGAACAGTATAGAGATAACCCAGTAAAGAAAATGGTAACTTTTCATGCCATTGACTAGAACATTGCACCATCTTACGAAGTATTTTCTTTATGTTCTTGTTAGCAACCTCAATAGCTTCGTTTTCCTTAGGAAGATACAAAGTGGAGTTTCGATGCATAATCTTGAATTGTTGGAATACCTCTTTCTTCAAATGATTATTGAGATTAGTAGCATTGTCTGTGATGATTACCTTGGAAATTTCGAACCAACAAATGATATTTGAATGAAAAATATCTACCGCTACCTTCTTTGTCACAGACTTGAAAGTTACAGCTTCGACCCACTTGGTAAGGTAATCAATGGCCACAACCAATGCCCATTTGATGCTGCCGGCACAATTGGTCCAATGACATCCATGCCCCAAGCAATAAAGGGCCAAGGTATAGACATTGTGTGCAACTCAGATGGAGGGGAATGAATGAAATTGCCGTGCACCTAGCATTGATGACATTTTCCGACAAAGTTGATGCAATCTCGTTCCATGGTGAGCCAATAATAACCTGCTCAAAGTATCTTCTTCTCCAAGACATACCCATTCATATGCGGCCCACAAACTTCGGAATGCACTTCAACCATGATAGTCGAAGCTTGTTTAGCATCTATGCACCTGAGTAGTCCTATTGTACTCAGGTCCTATTGTACTAGGTTTCCACACTTAAGAAAAATCCACTAGCCGGACGTCGAATGGTCCTCTTTTGATCACCTATGGCATATACCAGATATACCACCGACTTGATGTATTCCTTGATATTATGGAACCAAGGTTCACCATCAAGTTCCTCCTCAACCACATTGTAATAGGCATGCTGATCACAGACTTGGATATGCAGAGGGTTGACGTAAGCCTTATCCGGATGGTGTACCATTGACTCTAGAGTAGCCAGGGCGTCGGCAATCTCATTATGAATCTTGGGAATATGCCTAAGTTCTACTAACCTTAATCGTTGACAAAGATCATGCAGACACTGTCGATACGGTATGAGCTTCAAATCCTGAGTCTACCATTCTACTTAAATCTGGAGAACTAGCAAATACGTATCTCCCAGAACCAGTATTTCCTAGACCCCCTTATCTACAACTAACCTCAAACCCAGAATGCATGCTTCGTACTCGGACATGTTGTTGGTGAAATAAAATCGAAGCTGGGCCGTCACAGGGTAGTGCGCCCTGTTTCAGAAATGAGTACAACTCCTAGTCCGACACCTTTCATGTTGGCAACTCCATCAAAGAAGAGTTTCCAACCTGGATTTTCATTATGATCAACCTCGTCAACATACATCACTTCTTCATCACTAAAATAAGTCTTTAGTGGCTCATATTCTTCATCCACTGGATTCTCGGCCAAGTGATCGCCCAAGGCTTGGGCTTTATCGCTGTCAGAGTCATGTAGATGATGTCAAAATCTGTGAGTAAAATCTACCACTTTGCAAGTCTTTATGGGTATAGTCTTCTGAAAGATATACTTTAGAGGATCCATGTGAGAAATGAGGTAAGTAGTGTAGGATAGATAATGCTTCAACTTTTGTTCCACCAAAGTTAGGGCGAAACATGTCCTTTTAAGAAGTATAATTAACCTCATACGGAGTGAACTTCTTGCCGAGATAATAAATGGCTTGCTCTTTCTTGCCCGTGATGTCATGTTGACCCAGTATGCAACAAAAAGAATTATCCAGGACCATCAGATAGAGAAAGAATTAAAGGTCTCGCAGGTTCCGGCGGGACCAACACGGGTGGGTTTGACAGGTACCTCTTAATTTATCAAATGCTTCATGACACTCGTCCGTCTACTTAACCGCAACATTCTTCTTTAGCAACTTAAAGATGGGCTCAAAAGTTGTCGTAAGTTGAGCAATAAACCTGCTGATGTAGTTTAACCTTCCGAGCAGGATCATCACCTCAGTTTTATTCTTTGGCGGGGTAGATCTTGGATAGCTTTGATCTTCGATGGATCCAACTCAATACCGCGTTGACTAACTATGAATCCTAACAGTTTCCTGAACTTGAGCTTGAGGTTGTACCTGCGGAGACATTGGAAAAACTTTCTCAAATCCTTGAAATGGTTGGACTGCTTCTTTGACTTTATGAACACATCATCTACATAAACCTCAATCTTCTTGTGTATCATGTCATGAAATATGGTAGTCATCTCCCTCATGCAAGTTTCCCCATCATTCTTCAAACCAAATGGCATTACCCGGTAGCAATATGTTCCCCATGGCATGATGAATGTTATCTTTTCCGAATCCTCTTGGTCTACCAGGATCTGATGATATATCGCGTAGCAATCCACAAAAGACCCGATCTCGTGTTTGGCACAATTATCAATCAGAATGTGAATGTTCGACAATGGAAAATCATCCTTTGGGCTTGCCTTGTTAAGATCACGATAATCAACACATATACTGGTCTTACAATCCTTCTTTGGTACTAACATGACATTAGCTAACCAAGTGGTATATTGAGTCACCTGAATGACTTATGCTCTAAGTTTCTTTGTGATTTATTCTTTAATAATCACACTCTTGTCAGTCTTGAACTTTCTTAACTTTTTCTTGACAGGAGGGAATGCAGGATCAGTTGGCAGTTTATGAACTACTAGATCAGTACTTAAGCCCGGCATAACGTCATACGACCATGCAAAGACATCTTTGTACTCAAACAGGGTTTTGATGATTTCTTCTTTGACTTTCGGTTCCAAATACACACTTATCTTAGTCTCTATGACATTATGTTGATCTCCTAAATTTCTTGCTTCAGTTTCACTCAAATTAGGTTTGGGTTTTTCTTCAACATGTTTTAATTCTTTACTTATTTCCTTAAATGTTTCTTCTTCATCATATTTTTCTTCTTCATCACAAACCTCTTGTGTTATTATTTTAGAATTAGATTGGCTTTAAGACTCGGCTGAAAATTTCCCATGCATGTCATGTCATTGAAACCATTATAAAAAGAATTGTAAAAATGAAGAACACAAACAAAACGCTATCAGGAAATGGAAAACGGGAAATTGTATTTCATTGAAAATAAAAGGATCGAAGGGCTTGAACATCATGGAAAGCAAAATAATCTGGATCACAGCCCTAGAATAACCCAGATAACAGACAGGAAAACAAAACAAACTACCAAAAATCCTTCTAGGTTGGGAGAGGAGTAACTTTCCAATTGTTAAGCGTCATATTTGGCCCAATGAGCTGCACATCTGCATTACTGAAACCTTTCCCAATGTCCATCATATTAGCCTCGTCAAATAGACTCCGGAACCTCTTGATCAGCTCTTCATCAACATCGACCAAAGGTTTCAGGACAGATGATATTTGACGTTTTGCAGACCCTGGCTTGACAAACAATTAAAGATGTGTGGAACAAGATTAGGGAGTGACCACACTTTCCGTTTCAAACTTTTAGCCCTTTTCACGTCCTTCTCTGTGGACGTGAATCCCAAACCAAATGTATCGAAACTTTCACATGGACACACTGGATGCACAATACCCTGTAGAGATGAACCCAGACCTTGGCCCGGCACAAAACCATTCTTCAACATTTTATTTGCTACCGTGACGGACGCGCAAGGTAGCTTCGGAACTGGAATGCATTCTCCATCAGGAATATTTTCAACAGACACCGTTCTGAAAGTTTGGTAGACCCAAGGCCCTTTATCATCTTCAGCTTCAATAAATGGAACAGTTGTGTCATTGTAAGCAGATAAGTTCTCATCATCGTACACAACTATTTCTTGCCTGTCTCATTCGAACTTTACCATTTCATGCAGAGAAGACGAGATTGCCTTAGCAGTATGTATCCAGGTCCTGCCTAACAACAAGTTGTTGGAGACAACCACATCTAGCACTTGAAACTCCATAGTGAACTCAACTGGCCCTATCGACAATTCGAGCATTATATCGCCGACATAATCTTTCCCTCTTCCATCAAATCCTCGAACACATACACTGTTAATGTTGATTATTTCAGTGTCGATCTTCAACTTTTGAAAAGTGGACAGGGGGAAAATATTTTTACTAGAGTCGTTATCAATCAATACCCTTGAGAAAATAGAATCCTCGCACTTCACTGTGAGATAAAGAGCTCGATTGTGTTCTGTACACTCCATAGGAAGTTCATCATCTGAGAAAGTGATCCTATTTGCTTTGAAGATCTTATTAGCAATCGTTTCCAAGTGATTCACCATGATCTTATCACGAACATGTGACTTATTCAAAATCTTCATCAAGGCTCGGCGGTGTTCATCTGAATGTATCGGCAAAGAAAAAAGAGAGATTTGAGCCGGTGTTTTCTTTAACTTCTCCACAATGGAATAGTCATGAAATTTCATCTTTTTCAGGAACTCTTTGGCCTCTTCTTTGGTGATCGGCTTCTTTACTGGGATTTGGCTATCCTTGAATAGCTTGACTTTCCTCAATTCCTCTAGGATTAAACATCTCCCAAAATGAGCCAATCCTCTGGTTTCATTTACTTCTTCCTCTTTATATGTCACTATCACCCATTTGTAATTCCATGGGACAACCTTTGTATAAACCATTGGCAACTGCGTCACTGGCTTAATAACAATAGGGGTAATATGAGCCCCTTCCACGACTACAGGAGCTTGTTCGGGATCCCTGGCACAACCACTTTCGGCTTTTCATGACTTTCTCTAACATCCTTCGGAGACCCTTTCAAAACCAACACACATAGCTTCACGTTGAGCATGCTTAGCTTCTCTGTCACCCCTTCAACTGTCAAGTGCATTGCTTTTGTAGAATCTGGATCCTTAACTGAATTATTTTCACTAGCACAAATCATCATGACGAACTTGGGAGAATTCTTGGGCTCCCCATCCTTACGAGCTATTTCAATCTTATGTGTCTTTGCATGGCCTGACAAAGGAGTTTGGTTGATGTTTGGCGCATCCGGGCTCTGGACTACAATTTGATTTGTATCAATAAGTTCTTGGATTGCCCTCTTCAAATGCCAACAATTCTCTGTGTCGGGCCCTGTGGCATCAGAAAAATATGCACACCTCAAAGAATAATCAAGGTTCTTTGGGGGTGTATTTTGTATCTTCGCCTTAATCGGTTTCAGCACGTCCAGTTGACTCAACCTTTGAAACAAATTGGCATAGGACTCTCCAAGAGGGGTGAAGTTTTCTTTCCGCTGCTTCTTTTCTCTCCTACAATCCGGCCTTGGTCAAAAGTTTGGACCAGTATGGTTTCGGTAGGGTTGTGGGGGTGGATAAGGATTTGGTGGAGTTGGAGCACGCCATTGTTGGTAAGGAGGGGGTTGAGCATATGACTATGCAGGGTGAACATGGTATTGGGGTGGTCTGACTGAGCATTGAGGGTCTGGTGGTGGGAAATAATGTTGGGATGTATTATATGGAGCTTGGATGTAGTCTTGGGGTTGGGGTCGAGGCTTGGTGTACTTGGTCAGGGATAGCCGATACGGGATATTGTCTATGTTGTACTAAAAGTTCCAAATAAAGACCTGAGCGAAATCATCCCATGTGTACCACCTGCTAGCGCCTTGGCGGGTGTACCACTCCAGAGATGCCCCACTTAGACTCTGACTAAAATATGCCATCAATAACTCGTCCATCCCACCGTCACCTCTCATCTTATTGAAACAACGGAATAAAGCGACAGTTTAAAGGTATCAATTACTGAAACAACGGAATAAAGCGACAGTTTAAAGGTATCAATTACTGAAACAACGGAATAAAGCGACAGTTTAAATATCAAAATAACAACAGGAATTAACAACACATAACAAACAAGTGCACGACATCACCCTTCGTGCTTTACTCTCATCCTCACCAAAACAAGTGCACGACATCACCCTTCGTGCTTTTACTCTCATCCTCCCCAAAACAAGTGCACGGAATCACCCTTCGTACTTTTACTCTCATCCTCACCAAAACAATAAATAAATAAAAACGGCACGGCATTATCCTTCGTAATATTAAGTATCATATCATGGCACGACATCACCCTTCGTGCTTTTACACTCTCATCCTCACAATGCAATAAATAAATACACGGCATCACCCTTCAAGATTCACACTCTTCCTCACCCAAACAATATCAAGAACAACAGTTTGGCAAGGAAAATCAACAACATAAATCATAAATCACAACATCCCGGCAAGGGAACAACAACAAAAATGATACCGTCCCGGCAAGGGACACATCTATAACCAATGTCTCTCAAGTGTATAACTTAACAAAATAATCCTCAACCGAAAAATTAATCAACAATATTCACAACCAAGAATTTCCATCAATTGAATAACCTCCTAAGAGAAATTTACTTCATAACACAATGAATATCGATGAAAATCACATATATCATAAAAATCGACTCACGGGCATGCTTGACAACAACATATAGGTACTCGTCACCTCACCTATACGTTGAACATGGAATAAACACATAGAAAATAAGACTCAACACATATTCCCTCAAGCTAAGGTTAGGCCAAACACTTACCTCGATGCCACGAACACAATTCAAGCCTCAACTACCGCTTTACCTCTTGATTCCACCACCAACTCGCTCGTATCTAGCCACAAGTTACTTAATTATATCAATAAATGCTAAATGAATCAATTCTAATGCATGGAAATGATTTTTCTAAGGTTTTCCCCAAAAATTCAAAAATTGACACCGGGCCCGCTCGGTCCAAACCTTGAATTCGGACCAAAACCCGATTACCCATTCACCCCCGAACTTGGATTTATAAATGGTTTTGGAATCCGACCTCAATTTGAGGTCTAAATCCTCAAATTTAAATATTCTTAGGTTTTACCTAAAATTCCCAATTCCATTCCACCATGAAAACCCTAGATTCGAGGATGAAATTTTTTAAAAATAAGTGAAGGAGTAAAGAAAATGAGTTAGAAATCACTTACTAATATTTTGGAGAAGAAAGAGTGTTTGGAAAATCGCCTCTTATCTTTTTAGGGTTTTTAAAAATGAATAATAACGGAAAATCCCGTTTAAATATACCCCTCTCAAACCCCCACCGCGGACCGCACAAGAGGCAAATTGGCTGCAGTGACATACTTTAGTATTTTGGCCGTAACTTTCTCTACAGATGTCCAAATTGTGGTTTATTTACCTTTATGGAAACTAGAACCGAAGGGCTACAACTGTCATTTTTTTATCATCTCACTATTCGTTGTAGATCAAAAGCTATAGGCCTCCGAAGTCAGGCTAGTGAACCTTCTCCTCACCGCGGACCGTACAAAATCGAGTGCGGCCGCAAAGGCCCTCCGCGGTCAGCACAAAATCAAGTGCGGACCTCGCTGGTGGGTTCAGAGATCTGCACTTCTCTGACCTGCAACGGCTATGTTTTAAGCCTAAAAACATCCCGGGACGTCCCCGAAACTCGTCCGAGCCCTTGGAACTTCAAACTAAATGTGCACACAACCTCGAAAACATCATACAGACTTATTCGTGTAATCAAATCACCAAAATAACATCATAAACATCGAATTAAACCCCAAAATCAATGAAATTTCTCAAAACTTCTTTAAACATCAAATTTTACATTTAAGGCCCGAATCACATCTAATGAAGTCCGTTTCTTACCAAACTTTACAGGCATAACATATATATTATATCAAACCTGTACCGGGCTCCGGAACCATAATACGAGCACGATACCACAGGTTTCACACATAATTTCATTTTCAAAAATCTCTTTTATTTTCAGAAAATAATTTCTTTTGAAAATTCGTTCCTCGGACTTGGGACCTCGGAATTCGATTCCAGGCATACGCCCAAGTCCCATATTTTCCTACGGACCCTCCGGGACTGTCAAACCACTGGTCTGGGTCCATTTACCAAAAATAATGACCAAAATCAACTTTACTCAAATTTCAACATAAAATTATCATTATTATCAGCTTTTCACATAACGGCTTCCCGACTACACGCCCGGGCTGCGCATGCAAATCGAGGTGAGATAGAAGGAGGCTTTCATGGCCTCGGAACACATATTTAGCTAAAAATACACGGGATGATCTTTTGGGTCATCACAATCTCCACCTCTAAAACAGACGTTCGTCCTCGAACGAATATAGAAGGGTACCTGAATCTGTGAAAAGATGGGGATATCGGCTCCGCATATCGGACTCGGATTCCCAAGTAGCTGCCTCAACAGGCTGGCCTCTCCACTGAACATGGACCGAAGGATAACTCTTCAATCTCAACTAACGAACTTGCCGGGCTAATATGGCTACCGGCTCCTCCTCATAAGTCAAGTCCTTGTCTAACTGGACACTGCTGAAGTCTAGCACATGAGAAGAATTGACAAGATACTTCCGAAGCATAGATACATGAAACATCGGGTGCACGACTGATAAACTCGGTGGTAAAGCAAGTCTGTAGGCCACCTCTCCTACCTTCTCAAGAATCTCAAAGGGACCAATGTACCTAAGGCTCAACTTGCCCTTCTTTCCGACCTCATCATGCCCTTCATGGGCGACACCCGAAGCAATACCAGGTCTCCAACCATGAATGCCAAATCACGAACTCTGTGGTCTGCATAACTCTTCTGCCTGGACTGAGCTGTACGAAGTCTATCCTGAATGATCTTCACCTTGTCCAAGGCATTCTGGACTAACTCTAAACCCAACAACCTAGCCTCTCCCGGCTCGAACCACCCGACTTGCGACCGACACCGCCTACCATACAACGCCTCATAAGGAGCCATCTGAATGCTCGACTGGTAGTTGTTGCTGTAGGCAAACTTAGCTAAAGGCAAAAACTGGTCCCATGAACATCCAAAGGCAATAACACATGCCCGCAACGTATCCTCTAAGATCTAAATAGTACGCTCAGATTGTTCGTCCGTCTGAGGATGAAACGCTGTGCTCATCTCAACCCGTGTGCCCAACTCACGCTGAAATACTCTCTAGAAATGGGAGGTAAACTGAGTACCTCGGTCATAAATAATAGACATGGGCACCCCATGTAAGCGAACAATCTCCCTGATGTAGATCTTTGCCAATTTCTCCGAAGAATATGAAACTGATACATAAATGAAGTGTGCTGACTTGGTCAGCCTATCCACAATGACCCACACCGCATCAAACATCCTCTGAGTTCGTGGGAGTCCAACTACGAAATCCATGGTGATACGCTCCCACTTTCTCTCGGGAATCTCAATCTGCTGCATCAAACCACCGGGTCTCTGGTGCTCGTACTTAACCTGCTGAAAGTTCAAGCACCGAGCTACATATGCCGCAATATCTTTCTTCATCCTCCGCCACCAATAATGCTGCCGCAAATTCTGGTACATCTTTGCAGCGCCCGAATGAATGGAATAACGGGAACTATTTGCCTCCTGCAATATCAATTCACGAATCCCATCAACATCAGGCACACAATACGACCCTGCATCCTCAAGACTCCATCATCATCAACCGTAACCTGCCTGGCACCTCCGTGACGAATCGTATCCCTAAGGAAACATAAATGACGATCATCATACTTCCTGTCTCGAATATGATCAAACAATGAAGAACAAGCCACGGTATAAGCCAAAACACTAGCAGTCTCAGAAACATCCAATCTCATGAACCGACTGGCCAACGCTTGAACATTTAAAGCAAGCGGTCGCTCCCCGACCGGAATATAAGCAAGACTACCCATGCTGACTGACTTCCGGCTCAAAGCATCAGCCACCACATTGGCCTATCCCGAATGATATAAGATGGTAATGTCGTAGTCTTTCAACAGCTCCAACCATCTTCTTTGCCTCATATTCAATTCTTTCTGCTTGAACAAATACTGCAAACTCTTATGATCCGTGAACACCTCACAAGACACACCATACAGATGATGCCTCCAAATCTTCAGCACCTGGACAATGGCTGCTTACTCTAAGTCATGAACTGGATAGTTTTTCTCATGAACCTTCAATTGACGTGAAACATAAGCTATACCCTTGCCATCTTGCATCAACAGTGCACCAAGTCCAACTCGTGAAGCATCACAATACACATTATATGGCCCTGAATCTGTGGACAAAACTAACACTGGTGTCGTGGTCAGGGCTGTCTTGAGCTTCTGAAAACTCAGCTCACACTCGTCTAACAACCTGAACTGGGCACCCTTCTGAGTTAACCTGGTCATCGGGGCTGCGATAGATGAGAAGCCCTCCACAAAGCGGTGATAATAACCTGGGAAGCCCAAGAAACTCCAAATCTCTGTAGCTGAGGTGGGTCTAGGACAATCTCTGACTACTGAAATCTTCTTGGGACCCACCTGAATACCCTCTGCCGATACAACATGGCCCAGAAATCCAACCGAACTCAACCAGAACTCACACTTCAAGAATTTGGTATACAACTGACTGTCCTTCAGAGTCTGGAGGACGACTCGAAGGTGCTGCTCGTGCTCCTCCCGAATGCGGGAATAAATCAAAATATCGTCAATGAAGACAATCATGAACAAATCCATATAAGGCCTGAACACTCGGTTCATCAACTCCATAAAGGCAACTGGGGCATTTGTCAACCCGAACGACATCACCAAACACTCATAATGACCATACCGAGTGCGAAAGGCTATCTTAGGGACATCAGACGCCCTAATCCTCAACTGATGGTAACCAGATTTCAAATCAATCCTTGAAAACACTGTGGCACCCTGAAGCTGGTCGAATAAATCATCAATCCTCGGCAAGGGATACTTATTCTTGATAGTAACCATGTTATATTGTCGGTAGTCAATACACATTCTCATTGTGCCATCATTCTTCTTAACAAACAACACTGGCGCACCCCAAGGAGAAACACTAGGCCTAATAAAGCCTTTATCTAGCAAATCCTGTAACTGATTCTTCAAATCCTTCAGCTTTGGTGGGGCTATACGATATGGCGGAGTAGAAATGGGCTGAGTGCCCGGAGCCAACTCAATGCAAAAGTCAATATCTCTGTCGATTGGCATACCCGGCAAGTCAGTAGGGAATACCTCTGGTAAGTCACGAACAATGGGCACTGACTCCATAGAAGGAACCTCGGCACTAGAATCATGAACATAGGCCAAATAGGCCAAACACCCCTTCTTGACCATGCGCCGAGCCTTCATATACGAGATAACTCTGCCGAAATAATGACTAGGAGTCCCCGTTCACTCCAAATGAGTTACTCCCGGTAAGGCCAAGGTCACAGTCTTGGCGTGACAGTCCAGAATAACATTATAGGGAGATAACCAATCCATCCCCAAAATGACATCGAAATCAACCATATCAAGAAGTTAAAGATTTACACGGGTCTCAAGACCACCAATAACCACTAAGAATGAACGGTAGACTCGATCTACCATAATAGAATCACCCATCGGTGTAGATACATATACATGCGTACTCATGGAATCACGGGGCATAATCAGGTAAGGAGAAAAATATGAGGACACGTAGGAAACTGTAGACCGCGGATCAAACAAAACCGAAGCATCTCTGCTACAAACTGAAACCATACCTGTAATGATTGCATCAGAGGACTCCGCCTCAAGTCTAGAGGGAATAACGTAGCATCGGGGATGAGCCCCTCCAATCTGGACATCCATGGGTCGACCTACTGCGGGCTAACCTCTACCTCTCAGAGCCTGTCCTCCACCTCTAACTGTCTAGCCTCAACCTCTAGCACCTCGACCTCCACCCCTAGCTGGCTAAGGGGGTGGGGGTGCACTTGGTGCGGGAATCATAGCACGGGAACCCTGATGTTGAGAACCACCAGAAGCTCGGGGGAAATAACTAGCTATGTGCCCTGCAACACCACAAGAGTAACAAGACCTCTGTTGCTGAGACTGCTGGCCTTAAAACTGTCCCTGTCAACCAGAATAACTACTCTGGAAGCTCTGAAGCGGCGGTGCACTGATAGGAGTTGGTGGTGCACTGCGGGATACCTGTAGTGCTAACTGGAATGGCCTAGGAGGATGACCTCTGCCAAAAGAATCTATGCCTCCAGACGAGGCACCACTCAATCGAACGAAATGACGAGGCCTCTTGTCAGACCCCTGGCCACTGCCCTGTGATAAGACTATCTCTATCCTCCAGGTCACATTGGTCGCCTCCTGAAATGAAATATCAGTACCTGTCTCTCAGGCCATCTGAAGTCTAATCGTCTGAGCTAACCCCTCAATAAACCTCCTCACTCTCTCTCGATCCGCGGGGAGTATCATGATAGCATGTCGGGCCAAAGTGACGAACCAAGTCTCATACTGGGTAACTGTCATGGAGCCCTGTTGGAGACGCTCAAACTGCCTCCGAAGATCCTCTCCCTCTGAGTATTTGGTAGAAGCTTCTCCAAGAAAACCTCGGAGAACTGAGCCCAAGACAACGACGGAGATCCAACTGGACTGTTCAAACAATAGTCCCTCGACCAAGTCTTGGCGGGACTAGAAAGACGGAATATAGCAAAATCAACCCCATTTGTCTCCACGATCCCCATGTTCCGAAGAACCTCATAGCAATTATCTAAGAAACCCTGGGGGTCCTGTGATGGTGCACTAGTAAAAGTAGTAGGAAATAACTTGGTGAATCGATCCAATCTCCATAAAGCATCGGCAGACATGGCTGCACCCTCAACGGCATGTGCCACAATACCCGGCTGAGCCACTCCTGCTGTCTGAGGTACTTGAGTCTGGAACTCAGAAGCTAACTGCTCTGGGGTGCGGGTGGCAGGAGTCAAGGCCCCTCCCCCAGCCTGAGAGACGGCTGGTGCTGTAGGAAGTAGACCGTCCTGAGCCACGCTCTCCATAAGGCCCACTAAGCGGACCAGAGTGTCCTGAAGTACCGGGGTGGCAATGAACCCCTCTGGGACCTGAGCTGGTCCAACCGGAATCGTTTGAGCAGGAACCTCACCGGCAAAGTCTACCTGTGGGTCGTCTACTGGGGTTGCTGCTCTGGGATGAACCCTGCCCCTGTCTCGGCCTCTAGCACGGCCTCGGCCTCGTCCTCGGCCCCTCGTAGGATTTGCAACTAGAGGATCAGGCTGCTGATCGGTAGATGGGGAAGCACGCGTTCTCTCCATCTGCGAGAGAATATAATAGAAACTCAATTAGCATTTAGAATTCAAATCGCACGATAGAGATGAATAGATGTGAAGTTATTCCTAACTTTGCAGCCTCTAGGGGATAAGTATAGACGTCTCCGTACCGATCCCTAAAACTCTACCAAGTTTGTCCATGAATTGTGAGACCTAGGCAACCTAGAGCTCTGATACCAACTTTTTACAACCCGAAATTCCCACCGTCGGGATCGTGATGGCGTCTAACGTTGAACCCGCTAGACAAGCCAATGTATTTAATTATATTTAGTAAAACCTTTATTATTAAGCGAGAACAAGTAAAAATTGGATTTTCCATAAATTAAAACTTAAAAGTAAGAACATATAAATAATAAATACATAGCTAAATCCATAAACTTAAACAATTCTCAAACTAGCCAACCCGGATCTTTGGAATCACAATGTCTCGGACTATCTATGATTAATACAGATAAAAGGTCTGAAAGAAATAATACATCTGTTTTCTGAAGTACTATAAATAGAAATAAGGAAAGGTAGGAAGGGGACGCCAAGGCATGCGGACACTTGCAGAACTACCTCAGAGTCGCCTAGTGGACTGAAGGAAGCCAACTAGCTCAATATCCACTGGGTCGTGTACTGGGATATGCACAATAAAAATTATGCAGGTGTAGTATCAGTACAACCGACCCCATGTACTGAGTAAGTGCCGAGCCTAACCTCGGCGAAGTAGTGACGAGGTTAGTATACGACAAATAACATCACCTTTGCAATTCAATAATATATATAAAAAATAACGACATGAAGTAAACAATTAAGTACAAACGGGGGAAAACATGCTGGGAAAACAAAGAAGGTAGCTATTACTGAAACAACGAAACAAAGCAACGGTTTAAATATCAAAATAACAACAGGAATTAATAACACAGAACAAACAAGTGCACGACATCACCGTTCGTGCTTTACTCTCATCCTCACCAAAACAATAAATAAATAAAAATGGCACGGCATTATCCTTCGTGCTTTTAAGTATCATATCATGGCGCGGCATCACCCTTCGTGCTTTTACACTCTCATCATCATAATGCAATAAATAAATACACAGAATCACCCTTCGTGCTTTACACTCTTTCTCACCCAAATAATATCAAGAACAATAGTTTGGCAAGTAAAATCAACAACATAAATCATAAGTGACAACATCCCGGCAAGGGAACAACAATAGAAATAATACCGTCACGACAAGGAACACAACTATAACCAATCTCGCTCAAGTGTATAACTTAACAAAATAATCCTCAACCGAACAATTAATCAACAATATTCACAACCAAGAATTTCCATCAATTGAATAACCTCCAAAGTGAAATTTACTTCATAACACAGTGAATATTGATGAAAATCACATTTATCATAAAACTCGACTCACGGGCATGCTTGACAACAACATATAGGTACTCGTCACCTCACCTATACGTTGAATATGGAATAAACACGTAGAAAATAAGACTCAACACCTATTACCTCAAGCTAAGGTTAGGCCAAAACACTTACCTCGATGCCACGAACACAATTCAAGCCTCAACTACCGCTTTACCTCTTGATTCCACCACCAACTCGCTCGTATCTAGCCACAAGTTACTTAATTATATCAATAAATGCTAAATGAATCAATTCTAATGCATGGAAATGAGTTTTCTAAGGTTTTCCCCAAAAAGTCAAAAATTGACACCGGGCCCGCTTGGTCCAAACCTGAATTTCGGACCAAAACCCGATTACCCATTCAACCCTGAACCCGAATTTATAAATGGTTTTGGAATCCGACCTCAATTTGAGGTCTAAATCCTCAAATTTAAATATTCTTAGGTTTTACCCAAAATTCCCAATTCCACCATGAAAACCCTAGATTCGAGGATGAAATTTTGTAAAAAGAAGTGAAGGAGTAAAGAAAATGAGTTAGAAATCACTTACTAATATTTTGGAGCGGAAAGAGTGTTTGGAAAATTGCCTCTTACCTTTTTAGGGTTTTTAAAAATGAATAATAACTGAAAATACAGTTTAAATATACCCCTCTCAAACCCACACCGCGGACCGCACAAAAAGGGAGTGCGGCCGCACAAGAGGCAAATTGGTTGCAGTGACATACTTTAGTATTTTGGCCGTAACTTTCTCTACAGATGTCCAAATTGTGGTTTATTTACCTTTCTGGAAACTAGACACGAAGGGCTACAACTGTCATTTTTTAATCATCTCACTGTTCGTTGTAGATCAAAAGCTATAGGCCTCCGAAGTCAGGCTAGTGAACCTGCTCCTCACCGCGGACCGCACAAAATCAAGTGCGGCCACAAAAGCCCTCCGCGGTCAGCACAAAATAAAGTGCGGACCTCGCGGGCGGGTTCAGAGATCTGCACTTCTCTGACCTGCAACGACTATGTTTTAAGCCTAAAAACATCCCGGGACGTACCCGAAACTTATTCGAGCCCTTGAAACTTCAAACCAAATGTGCACACAACCTCAAAAACATTCTACAGACTTATTCATGTAATCAAATGACCAAAATAACATCATAAACATCGAATTAAACCCCTAAATCAATGAACATTCTCAAAACTTCTTTAAACATCAAATTTTACATTTAAGGTCCGAATCACATCTAATGAAGTCCGTTTCTTACCAAACTTTACAGGCATAACATATATATTATATCGAACCTGTACCGGGCTCGAGAATCATAGTACGGGCCTGATACCACGAGTTTCACATATAATTTTATTTTCAAAAACCTCTTTTATTTTCTGAAAATAATTTCTTTTAAAAATTCATTTCTTGGACTTGGGACCTCGGAATTCGATTCCGGGCATACGCCCAAGTCCATATTTTCCTACGGACCCTCCGAGACCGTCAAATCACAGGTCCGGATCCGTTTACCAAAAATGTTGACCAAAGTCAACTTTACTCAAATTGCAACAAAAAATTATCATTTTTATCAATTTTTCACATAACGGCCTCCCAGCTACACGCACGGGCTACGCACGCAAATCGAGGTGAGATTGAAGGAGGCTTTCATGGCTCCGGAACACAGATTTAGCTAAAAATACACGGAATGACCTTTTGGGTCATCACACGCTTACTTGGCTTCCTATCCCTTGCATGTTCCTTAAAGATTGCTCTAAACTCTTCATAATCCTGAATATCTCATCTTGTTCCGCGTTCTTAGATAGTTTCTCGGATTCAACATGAGGCTCAAAGTGGGGTGTAACAATAAGGATCCGGGACCTTGAAGGTTGGTTCTGGAGCATATTGTTGGGCATCTGGATCTTTGAACGCAGGTTCACTAGAAGATCGGTGGAGGGTGTTGATACCCAAATTTTTCCAAAACAAAATACATATTAAATTGCATATGTATCTTCAAAATCATGCATTAATAGAAATTGGTATTTTTCCATAATTTTCCTACATTTTTATTAATTTATTCAACATTTTATTTCCAATAAATAATCACAAAATTGCATTACAAATAATTTCAAAAGAATTTTTTGATTTTATTTATTATTTTGGTCTCATTAAGACCAAATTATTTCATATTTAGCCAAATTGGCACATTTAGGCTATAATTGCAATAAATTTTAAATTATAGCCCAATCATATGATTTTATACTATTTTTTGAACGAAAATTAGTCATTTTTATTTTAAAATACTAAGTAATCATTCTAAATTATTTTCTACGCATGAAATCCATTTTTTATAGTTAATATCTATTTTTGTAAATTTTTTAATTAGTTTACGTTGGGTATTTAACAAATGACCATTTTCATTTCAACTCTAGCCTAATTGAATAAGACCTCACCCCAATTAAATCAGCCCAAATGCCAGGCCCAATCCACTTAAATCCACCCGACCCAATTCCCCTTTTAATCTGGACCGTTGATCGTTTCAGATCAACGGACCAGATTCATTCTTGCCTTAATTAACCCTAAGGACTACCCTATTCCCCCTCATTCTCTCTATTCTCTTCGCCGTTACACTCTCCTCTCATCTCTCAAACTCTCTCCTCTAAGCTCTCTCACTGGCCGTCACTCGCCGGTAACTATGGTGTTCTCACCACTATCCCAACCCCCATAGCTCCTTCCTATCTCGGGTTACTACTGCCTTGAGGTCCTCAAAGGAACCAGAGGCAGTTCAACTCACCCCCATGGATTTTCATGTCATTTTCAAGCCGTTCATGGTCGTCCGAGTAAGATTCTGTCATCTCCGGCTAGAACATGTGGTTTCTAAGCCGATTCTCTTCATTTTTGGGTTATCTCTCTGAAATCCTAACTATTAGCTCTTGATTTCTTAGATATGTAATAGATCTGGGTATATTCAGAGTTATTTTGTTGTTTTCCTTAAAGATTTTTCGATTTTTTCTAAAACGACTCTTCGTCTTCAAACTCGGGTTCTTAACCTTTTTTCAAAAATGCTTTTTCCTTCTAATTTTAGTATTATTCTATGATTTTCACTATGTTTAAACGTTTAAGTTTTTCTCCTTTTATCTGAGTTATTATGTTAAAACCCTAAATTTCTTAGTCCTAATCCTGGGTTCCTGAGTTTTTCTTTGATAATATGTTTGTTTAATCTGCGTATGTGCTTGTTCTTATGAGCGTTATGAGTTTCTGTGATTTTACCCTATTTTGTTCATTAGTGTTTCTGACTTTTTCTTCTTCCGCCCATATCGTGTTTATTCTGTTAATTTATACTATACTCTATATGAATCCCTAATTTTGTATGATTTTACCCTACTTGGCTTGTTAGGGTTTCTAATTTTTCCTATTATGTGTTTATTCCTCTTGTTCTCATAAATTTGTGCTAAAATCAATGTTATTTCTACTTTGGAATCCTTGAATCTTTGGGATTGATCATTCACTAATCTCGTGTGATATTCTCTACTGATTTTGACCTTTTGAGATATTTTCTGACCTCATTCTATGGTCAATTACACTGTAACTGATTCCCAAGCATTTTTCCTTAATTAGAATCTGTTGAACCTAGCCTCTATTACATGTTCTATACTTATGCCATGCTGAAAACTATTTCCTTATGTGTGATATCCAGCATTATATAATTTCCTTCCTTTTATAGTATCTGCTATTACCGTTTGAATTTAACTCCTTAATTAAAGGGAGTACTTATGCTAATTTGGTTCTAATTAGTACATAGTTCCATAATTATTGCTGAACTATGATTCTTGCCTTATTTGCTACATTTTTTCAAACTATAAATACACTACTCTTTCATTAACACAACACACGAACACATTGGTTCAAAAAGCTCTCTTTGTTACACGAAAACTCTCTTATGCTCTCTTTTCTCTGGTTATTCACTGTTGTTCTAAGTCAGCAAGTTGTAACGCTAGGATGATTGCTATATTCTCTGGTTCTTCACTATGTGTTTACTATCTTCCATACTGGTATGTCCTAATTTCGATTTAAGTCCCAAAAACAACATTTTTCTTTTACTACTTCAATTCATCATGTTTCTAGTCTGTTTTCACTTGTGGTTTTGTTGTTCAACCTGCAACTAATATGTCTACTTTACTGCTTTATCATCATGCTTCTGAATATCCCCCCCCCCCCCATTAGGATCAATATGCTTATGAAATGTTATTCCCTCTTTCTGTAGTATGTCTCAATGTAACTCTGTTCCCTTGTATGTTTAACTAGTTTTAGTACGAGCCTGCTTTTGGCAAGACAACTTGTACCTTAAATTATCTGGTTCTGTGTAAACTTTGAATTTCATGCTATACCCTAATCCCTTGAACCCCCATTAGAATGTTTCTGATCCTGCACGTATGAAGACCTCTACCTTATATGTGTTTACCATTATGTGCTCTACCTGTACCCAATCCCCATTTACCCATGTGTGAAGGTTTGTGGTGCTGAACTTGTCTTGGTTCTGCGTTCTTTGGGTGTTGCTGAACCTATTCTAGTTCTGTGTTTGGTTTGTTGTTTGTTCGTTACCCTACTCCTTTCAAACCGTCGTATTGAATAATTTCCTTTGTTGTTTTTTTTACAAAACTATTTCAAACAAGTCTCTTTTCAAACTATTTTCCTAAGTAAGTCTTCACCAAAACTATGTCAAGCTCTCTCACTTTACTCTTAGGTCCTATGTTTTGCCCCTCTAATGTGTGACTGCTTAGGGATCCCTATGAGATCCCTCTGAACTCTGATACAATAGAGGTGGTTCTTCCACACTGCACTTACTCAATTATGATTGTGAAATCTGGGTGTGCGCACTGCCAGGGATCCCTTGAGGTCCTTAGGGAACTCTGACACACCCGGATATTGAGAAAGGCCATGAAACAATCTGAGCAATTGAGGTTCTGAGATCTGGGCCTATTTTCAGGCTCCCTATAGTGTAACTTCTTATTTTTCTTATCTACTTATGTAATTCATTCAATATTTGGTTTGTAATAATTATTGTAAACGAATATTGAGGATGGATAGTGAAAATGGGAGGGTAGCTATATAAGTTATCTACATCAAGGGTATAAACCATGCTTTAGGTTAACATTTTTGTATGCGCACTAGAATCCATGTTTAGGACCAATACATGCAAAGCATACCATGCATTAGATACCGTGCTTTTAGGTTTCATGTGTACTATTTCAGCATCTCGTTTTGACATTCTTATTATCACTTAGAAATCCTGTTTCTAGGATAAATGACAACATTAACATAAAACTGTTACTTATACACATCTTTGAAATCATGTTAAATAATGCTGCAACCTTGTGTGCATTTAGAAATCCTGCTTTAAGAACTCTGCATATCCTGAAATCGTGTTGAGCATTTAGAAATCCTGCTTTAGGAATTTGCATCATTCCACACTTTATATGTGCATATTGTAATACCATGTTTAGGATCTCGTTCATACTCGCTTAGAAACATCTAGTTAAACTACTGATGCATAAGGATATAAACAGTTTCACCCTGCTTTAAACAAATTGGTAATAATCCTGTATCTTGTAAAACCTAGAACAACATGTTTTAGGTGAAACAACTTATAATAGTTTTCTCACTAATTCTGGTAACAACTATGCATTATCCCACGCCTAGGCAAGCCTTAGTTAACCAATTCTTATAAAAATGGAAACTGCCTCTTTGTTTTTACTGCTTAATGGTTTACATGCTTTAAACAATCAGTAGGCAAACTGATAGGGCCCTGCTTCTGAAGTTCATATAAACAATTCTGCATATCTCTTGTGCTCTGATACTCACATAGTCATCATGTCTTAGGATCCTGCTAATAATATTGTTTACCCTTTGTTTATGTTTGAGTTTTGCTGTTTACATGCATTATCTGTGGAGGTAAACCTCAGCCTTTTATTTGCTCTTTCCTACTTTTATTTGCCAAAGTCCTATGTGTTCTTTATTGTCGCCTTAGTATTTTCTCCTTTAAACCTTGGGGTCTATCTAGAACTACCTATAGGTAAAGGTTCTAAATTCCTCCAGGACCATTAAGAAGGGACGGGTAACAGCACGCATAGAGATCGTAAACCAAACTCGCTAAAACAACCGCTAAGGGGTGGGAAAGGGTAGATATGGATATGATGACCAGTGCGCTAATGCCACATGTAGCTCCTATTATGAGGAGTGATTACCGAGCATTGTACCGATGTGATCCTATAGGATAAACAACTTAGGACCCCCCC
>ML250681.1:96036-131727 GCA_005239495.1 Nicotiana undulata
AAATGCTGGCCCCCCCCCCCCCCCCATTCCTTATATATATATATATGCATAGGTTATAAATATTTAGACTTCAAATATTTTAAAACTTTAGCAGATATGTGTGCTTAGACTGCAAATCCTTTCAAAACCCTTTGCTTCTTTAAACTCCAATTTCTTGTTTACTACTTGTCTAAATTAACAAAGTTTTTTGGCCGGGAACCACAATTATGGACTTTGAGGGGTTCCTAACACCTTCCCCTCGAAGTATTTTCAAGCCCTTACCCAATCTCTGGTTAACTAATTAGTGTTGTAATGACCCTTAATAGGTGCCCTAACGCACCTTAAATCGTTAGGTGGCGACTCTCTAATTCCTTATATACCCTCTTTCCCAAAAGGAATCGAGTTGTCCCGATAATGTCCAAAACCCTGACCGATCCGAAAGGAGAAGGAAAAAGGGGGCGCGACAGCATGGCGACTCTACTGAGGATTTTAGGCTTTTACCACTTCAATCTGCTTTGTGAAATTGTACTTTTACTTTGTTAATATTTGCATCCCTTTCCCTTTCCCCTTTATGTATAATTAATTGTTTATTTCTTTCAAATGTTTAATCTTTCTCAAAGACAAAACTGACATGTTTTCTTTGTTTCCCTTTGTAACCACTTTAAATTATAATTGATGTATTTATCGCTTTCATAACGTGAATTGGGTTGTCTTTGGGACATATTCACCGTAGGGTATTTGTCTTCATTGTTTGCTTTCTTGGGTTGATCGTGTTTCCAACAAAGAAAGAAAGGATTCACACTAGGTTAGCCATGGTAACCAAGACTTGATAGAAGGAATTGACGGACAAACCTTCAGTATCGTCCCGATGATCATAGCAGACATTTACCGAGCTCCCTAACACTTTATAAAAGAAGCTAAGCACTTCGAAGGTTGGAATTTGTTACTACAACTGTGGCTCTTAGAACATCTCCAAAAGGGTCAGTACTAGCAAGAATTTCCGCAAAGGGCGTGGAACGACCACATCGCCTTCTATCACCCTAAGCGGATGACATATATCCTCGACTGATTTGCTCAGCCAGAGACTGCCAAGGAATGGGTAGAATTCTTTGATAATCTCATTGAAGAGCAGGTACAGTAGATGTTCGAGTGGTTTCCAACGGACGAATTCATTGTTAGGTCCTGGGATACGCCACACTTGGTGCTAATCGGGCTGAGGGGAATATATCCTTATGTTCCTCTCCGAGTCATGAGACAAGCAGGCAGAAAGCAAGTTTTACCAAGGGTCGACAAGATGATCCATTTCCGAGCTGACTTTCAGGATGATGATATTCCCTACAAGTGCCAAGCCCAACATATGTGGCACTGTAAGATCATAATGGAAAAGAACACAATTGAATTAGACAGGTACCACGCGGTTGTGTACCTTTCTACTCAGGATGGTTGGAAGACAACTTTGATGGATTAATCAGGCCAGGGATCGGCTGAGGCCACATAATCATAGATGAAAGTGCCAAGTCAAGTACAATCGGCTGCGCAAGAGGATTCACGAGTATGGGAATTAGCACCGTGAGATACATGAAACCAACAAAAGGTTGATCGAGGAATGGAAATACATGGCCATCCATTCCAACAAGAAGATGGAATACTTGGAGCGAGGCATAGTGGAGCTGGAAGGTAAGATCATCAAGAGGGTTGATGACTGTCAGAAAGGTGAGGGAAACGAAGGAGGGCACCTGGCTAGGGCATACCTACTGCTGGGACTACGTGAGCTAGGGAACCTGTTCGATTGGATCAAGGATGCTAAATCTGGGGAAATTCCTTCTGGGACCAAGTAGGATAGGATTTCTTTTCTTCTTTTTATCAATGTAATAAGGCTGATGGCTACTAGTGACTTTATTTCCTGCTTATTATTTTAGCGTCGTTTTGGATTCGTCTATTTTTACATTAATGAAATGAGGCATTTTGGCATTTAAGTTCTCCAAATCAACTTGTCGCTAGGCTTACCTCAGGCACAACGAGGCTCCCAAATTAGGACACGCCTTTATATTCCTGCACTATGTGTTTAAATACTTCAATATTTTCTCATAAATCCTCACTAACTTGGCTACCTTTTGGTTTGTTTTGTTTTGTTTTCTTTCTTTTGATTATTCCCCTCCCAAAAGGTTGGTTCGTACATTATGGCATCATCATCATACTATACAAGATTCAGGGTCCCTCCGCCTTCTCCTCCTCCTAGTCTACCTAAGGGAAAATGGAAGATTCGAGCAATATTAGGAAAGACAACACAACGTTAGTGGAACGAACAAAAGCTAATGAAAGTCAAGGTACTCAGGTTCAAAATGAGGCTATGACACAACTCGAGCAAAGGTTGTTAAAGCTCTAAGGGGAGCTTGAGCTTGTCCGAAATTCGGCAAATCTATCCTTCTCACTCAGTATTCCAGATGTCAATCAACCAAACATCCAAAACCACATACCTCCTCAGAACACACCAAATAGAGAGAATCCTCCCACAACTCATCACACAACTCCACCGAAAAATCCAACTAATCTCCCACAATGCGACACTTGCCACACTCTAAGAAACACCTCACTAATCATCCTTGAACCACAAAACTCCACAAATGATCACCTCTATACCCATGTGCCAGGACATCATAACAACCCCATCTACGTGGAGACTCCACCTCACTCCACCCAACCCGTTTCATACACACCTGAATCCAGTGAGAAGGATTTTCTTATCAAGAATTTGGCTGAAGAACTTAAGAAGCTGACTAGCCGAGTTCAAGGTGTTGAAGAAAGAATGGTAGTTGAAGGGTTGAACTATGAAGACCTCTGTATACATTCCGATGTCGAACTCCCCGATGGTTACAAACCTCCTATGTTCGAGATGTTTGACCGTAGAGGTGATCTGAGGGTCCATCTGAGGACCTACTATGATAAGTTGGTAGGAGTAAGAAGAGATGAAAATATTCATATGAAGTTATTTATGAGGACCCTCTTAGGGGATGCTCTATCTTGGTACATCAGCCAAGACCCTAAGAAGTGGTCAAATTGGATGAACATGGCATCAGACTTCATGGACCGGTTCAAGTTCAGTACGAAGAATGCGCCAGATGTGTTCTATATTCAGAATCTTAAGAAGAAGCCCACAGAAACTTTCCGCGAGTATGCTACTCGTTGGACATCTGAAGCAGCTAAAGTCAGGCCTGCCCTAGATGAAGAACAGATGAACAAATTCTTTATCCGAGCACAGGACCCACAGTATTATGAGAGGTTGATAGTGATCGAAAACCATAAATTCTCTGACATCATTAAGTTAGGTGAGAGAATTGAATAAGGGATCAAAAGCGGAATGGTTACCAATTTTGATGTGTTGCAGGCTACAAACAAGGCGCTGCAATCTGGCGGTGTGTCTAAGAAGAAAGATGTGGGAGATGTAATAGTTGCACAGATGGCTAAATCCCCACTGAAATATCAAACCTACCAAACACCCCCGCTCACATATCAACTAGTGCCTTCACCAACAAACCAAGCACCCTCTCCCATATACCAATCCGCACCTCCACCAACATATCAGTCATCCCCACCACCTAATTATCAGCCTACTTCTCCCAGATATTGCCAACTAGCTCCTGTTTACCATACCTACAACACTCAACCATCCCCTGCTCGCCAAAAGTTTCCAAGACCTCGACCCAATTTTGACCGCAGGCCGCCCAAAACAATACATTGCCATTGCTGAGCCTATTGACCAACTATATGAAAGACTGAAAGCTGTTGGTTATGTCACTCCTATCCCTGCTGTAACCCCTGAGAATCCCTCTCAATGGGTTAATCCAAATATGACTTGTGCATACCATTCCGGCATAAACAGACACAAAATCGATGAATGCCGCTCACTGAAAGATAAGATACAATCTCTGATTGATAATAAGGTCATTCTAGCAAAGGAATCTATTCCCAATGTCTGCAACAATCCGCTCCCAGACCATAAGAGTGGAGGCATAAATATGATCAAGATAGAAGAAGATTGGGACCTAGAGGGGTCGATCGGGTTGATCATAGAAGGTGATGACCCAAAGAAGCCAGCAATCACTCTTAATCCTATCATAGTACAGATTCAACCATCCGGAGATGTTGAGGTAACAACGTCAGTCCCATTTGAGTTTGAAGCGGCACCACCTGCAGATGCACCAATGCCATTCGAGGTTGAAGTTATGCCACCTACTAAGGCACCCGTCCTATTCGAAGTGAAATTAGTTGCACCAATCACAGTGGCAGTGTCAACCACGCCACCCTTTTACACCAATGATGTACCATGGGATTATGTAGCTGAGGCAAGAAGGAAAGGCAAAATCAAGATAGAAGGAGCTACTGCTGCACATGGAATGACAAGGACCGGCAAGGTCTATACACCTGAACACTTGGCAGAGTCCAGCAAGAAGGCTTCCAACAGGCCACCCATCATGGAGAAAGGCCGAAACGATCTCTGGAGGAAAGTGCAGGCCAAAGAATACTCAGTCATCGATCAATTGAACAAAACCCCAGCCCAGATATCCATTCTGCCATTGCTACAGAATTCAGAGAAGCACAAAAATGCTTTGATGAAAGTGTTGAACGAAGCATATGTGCCAAATAACATTATTTGCGGAGAAATGGCCAATATGGTAGGTCAAGTGCTGGAGAGTCATAAGATCACTTTCCACGAGGACGAGCTACCACTTGAAGGGTTAAGTCACAACAAAGCACTGCACATCACTGTGCAATGTGAGGACCACTTCATCACCAGGATTTTGATCGATGTGGTATCCAACATCAACATTTTTCCATTGTCAACTCTCAGGAAATTGGGCAAGGGGTTGTACGAGATCAAAGAGGGGTCTATGAATGTAAAAGCTTTCAACAGTTCTAAGAGGTCTACCATTGGTGAGATCAGTATTTGTTTGCAAATGGGACCTATATGGTTCGAGGTTGATTTTCAGGTGATAGACATATCGGCATCCTACAGCCTGTTATTGGGACGGCCATGGATACATGCCGCTGGGGCGGTGGCATCAACATTACATCAGGAAGTGAAGTTTGAATATAACCACTAGGCAGTGATCATCCATGGAGATGGAAGCAACCCCATCTATAGTCGACTGACCATCCTTGTGGTTGAAGGTAGAAGAAGGTTGGGTGGAGAAACCTACCACCATATCGAGCGGGCCAATGCAATAGACAAAGACAAATGGTGGGACAATAAGATTGAAAGCATACTAAACTGGAGTGGGTATGATCCTGGCAGAGGACTCGGTAAGAATCTTCAAGGGATCTCCAAGCCAATACAGCTCAAACGCCATGGCACCACTTTTTGTCTGGGATACAAATACATATGGCAAGAGTACAAGAGCTGGTCGCCACCATGGCGCGGTCCTTATTATCCATTGTAACAGCCGATACTGCATCTGGAGCATACCTTTTAGCCGGCCGATATCATATGGGGGTCAGAAGAAGAAGAAGCACTAGCAGCCTTGAAGGATCTATTCTTGGAAGATGATGATATGGACTATTGCGTCATTGTTGATGAGGAGGAGTAGGAGGAATGACCTTCCATCCAAGCCGTGAGCAAAGGATCATTCCTTAAGAACTGGACTGTTAGAACATCCAGGGCCCGACGAGTCCCGGGGTAGCAAGGCTGAATAAGCATTGTCTATTTTATTCGCTAATGATTTCCTTTTCGCATTTCCATTTTTTGCAATAAGATCTTCAATGTTCCAAAACATTTCCTTAAATTATCAAAACGTTTTTATGCTTTAATGAATCAATATTTATTATTATCGTTTTTCTCTCATCAATTCTTTCAATACAACATTACTATGTCCTATCTTGATGAACCAATGATTGTGACATGCAATGAGATAACGCAATAAACGGACAATGATTCAGAAGAAGAGAATGATATCATACCTGATGAAATTGTCAAAGAATTTGAGATATTTGAGAACAAACCTAAGTCCAACCTGGACGAGACTGAGGTCGTCAACCTGGGAGATTTAGAAACTGTCAAAGAAACTCGCATCAACATTCACTTATCGCCATCAGAGAAGAAGGAATACACACAATTCTTGAAAGAATATGAAGACATATTTGCATGGTGGTACGATGACATGACTGGTCTAAGTACATCCATTGTGGCTCACAAACTGCCACCAATCCAATGTGCCCGCCAGTAAAACAGAAGCTCAGAAAGTTCAAGCCTAACATGAGTTTGAAAATCAAAGAGGAAGTTACAAATCAAATCAACGCCAAGGTTCTCCGGGTGGTTGAATATCCGACATGGTTAACCAACATCGTGCCGGTACCTAATAAAGATGGAAAGGTCAGGGTTTGTGTCGACTACCGGGATCTCACCCGGGACAGTCCAAAGAATGATTTCCCTCTTCCAAACATATACATCTTGATTGACTATTGTGGCAAGCATGAACTTCAGTCGTTCGTGGATTACTTTGCTGGTTACCATCAGATTTGGATGGACGAGGAAGACGCTGAGAAAACGGCTTTCATTACGCCATGGGGGGTTTACTATTATAAGATGATGCCATTTGACCTAAAGAATGTCGGGGCCACCTGTATGAGAGCTATGACCACTATCTTCCATGACATGATACACAAAGTGATCGAGGTGTATGTGGATGACGTCATTATCAAGTCCAAGAAATCCACCGACCACATAGCAGATCTGAGGAAGTTCTTCAACAAGTTACATAAATACAACTTTAAATTAAACCCCGTGAAGTGTGAATTTGGGGTTCCCGCTGAAACAATTCTTGGGTTCATTGTCAGCCGTCGGGGGATAGAACTGGATCCGTCGAAGGTCAAAGCCATCCAAGAGTTACCAACACCAAAGAACAAGAAAGATGTGATGAGTTTCCTGGGATGCCTTAACTACATCAGCCGGTTCATAGCCCAGTCCACGGTCATATGTGAACCAATCTTCAAGATGCTGAAGAAAGATGTTGCAACCAAATTGACCAAGGACTGTACCACCAGATCCAGGTACGAACTTACTACTCTACCTCACAGTATTAGATGGAGCTTTCGGCTGCATTCTGGGGCAGCACGACGAGACTGGGAGAAAAGAGCATGCTATATATTATATGAGTTAGAAGTTCACTCCATACGAGGCACGATATTCTCTACTGGAACGTACCTGCTGTGCTCTAACCTGGGTTGCACAAAAACTAAGGCATTACTTATGTGCCTACACCACATACCTCATATCGAGGATGGATCTCTTGAAGTACATCTTTCAGAAGCCCATGCCCACTGGCAATCTAGCTAAGTGGCAAATCTTGTTAAGTGAGTTCGACATTGTCTTTTTGACTCAGAAAGCGGTCAAGGGACAAGCGTTGGCAGACCATCTTGCTGAGAACCCTGTGGATAGAGAATACAAACCCTCATAAACGTATTTTCCTTATGAAAATGTGTCATTCATTGGAAAAGATATTGCAGAATCCTACGATGGTTGGAGAATGTTCTTCGATGGAGCGGCGAATTTCAAAGGAGTCGGCATTGGAGCTGTCCTGGTATCGAAAATCGGTCAACATTATCCGGTATCTGCTAAACTCAGATTCTTATGCACCAACAACATGGCAGAGTATGAATCCTGCATATTAGGGCTCAACAAGGCCATTGACATGAATGTTCTTGAGCTGCTAGTTATTCGTGACTCAGATTTGCTAATACACAAAGTACAAGAGGAATGGGCTACTAAGAATTCCAAGATACTGCCGTATTTGCACCATGTGCAGTAATTGAGAAATAGGTTCACGAAGATAGAATTTTGGCACGTCCCTAGAATTCAGAACGAGTTCACCGATGCACTGGCCACTCTATCATCCATGATACATCACCCTGATAAGAACTTCATTAACCCCATTCTGGTAAAGATCCATAGCCAGCCGGCCTACTGTGCCCATGTTGAAGAGGAAGAAGACGGAAAACCATGGTTCCATGATATCTAGGAGTATTTTTCAAAGGGAGAGTACTCAGAGCTTGCAAATCATACTCAGAAACACACGCTTCGGAGATTATCCAACAATTTCTTTCACAGTGGAGGAATCCTGCACAAGAGAACTCCCGATTTGGGAAAATAGAGATGTGTTGATGCAAAGGAAGCCTCTAAATTACTTGAAGAAATCCACGCTAGGATATGTGGCCCACATATGAATGGTTTTGTCATGGCTAAGAAGATACCCAGGGCCGGTTATTTCTGGATGACCATGGAAATTGACTGCATCCAGTATGTTCGGAAATGCTATCGATGTCAGGTGCATGCTGATATGATCAAGGTAGCCTCAAATGAGCTCAATGCAATAAGCTCACCATGGTCGTTCGCCGCCTTGGGAATGGACGTCATTGGACCGATCGAGCCTATCGCCTCAAACGGACACAGGTTCATCTTGGTAGTAATCGATTATTACACTAAATGGGTTGAAGCAGCATCTTACAAAGCAGTCACTAAGAAAGTCGTGGAAAACTTTGTCCGCGGCCGCATTGTTTGTCGATTCGGAGTTCCAAAATCAATCATCACCGACAACGACTCCAATCTCAACAGTGACCTGATGAAAGCCATGTGCGAAACTTTCAAAATCAAGCACAAGAATTCCACAGCCTATAGACCTCAGATGAATGGAGTTGTAGAAGTCGCCAACAAGAACATCAAGATGATATTGAGAAAGATGATAGAAAAACACAAACAGTGGCACGAGAAGTTATCATTTGCTTTGCTGGGATACCGCACCATAGTCCGTACATCAACTGGGGCAACTCCTTACTTGCTGGTTTATGGTCAAAAGCTGTTATTCCCGTCGAAGTGGAGATTCCCTCCTTAATAATCCTACAAGAAGCTGAGCTCAGCGATGCAAAATGGATAAAGAATCGTTATGAGCAACTGTTGATACCCAATTTTTCCACAAAATATTTTAAATTGCATATATAGCTTCAAAATCATATATCAATAGCAATTGATAGTTTTCCATAATTTTTCTATATTTGTATTAATTCATCCAGCATTTTATTTCCAATAAATAATTATAAAATTGCATTACAAATGATTACAAAAGCATTTCTTGGTTTCATTAATTATTTTTGGTCCTATTAAGACCAACTTATTTCATAATTGTCCAAATTGGCACCTTTTGGCTATAATTGCGATAACTTTGCAATTATAGCCCAATCATACAATGTTTTACTGTTCTTTATCCAGGAATTAATCATTTTGTATTTTAAAATACTAAGCAATCATTTTTAACTATTTTCTATGCACTAAATTCATTTTGTACAATTATTAGCTATTTTATAAATTTATTTATTTATTTTAATTGGGTATTTAACAAATAGCCACTTTCATTCAATTATAGCCTAATTACATCTGACCTCAACCCAATTAAAAATTCCCAAATACCCCAGGCCCAATACCTTATCCACCCGGCCCAATACTTGATTTTATCCTGGCCGTTGATCAATTTTGATCAACGATCCAAATATTCCCATTCCTAATTTAACCCTAAAGACTACCTTCCCCCTCTCATTTGCCCTCTCATTCTCTCTGTCGTTACATCTATCATCTCTCTCACCCCTCTCAATGCTCTCTGGTAGAACCTAATGGTTCTCACCGACCGTCGACTTGTCGTGACTATGGTGGTCTCACCACCCCCTAGTATAATGGCTCTCCTTCCTATGTCGGGTATTGTCGCCTTGAGGTCCTCAAAGGAAGCAGAAGGCGGTTCAATCACCTCCCATGATTTTCATGACATTCTCAGGCCGTTCATGGCCGTCCGAGTAAGATTATACCATCTCCGGCTAGAACCTGTGGTTTCTAGGACGCTTCTCTTTCTCTTTGGGTTATCTCTATGAAACCCTAACTATCAGCTCTTGAATGTTCTTAGATCTGTAATAGATCTGGGCATATTATGAGTTATTTTGCTATTTCCTTAAAAGATTTTCCGATTTTTCAAAAAGGACCCTCCATCTTCAAATTAGGGTTCTTAACCCCTTTTCAAAAAATGGGTTTTCTTCTAATTTTAGTATTATTCTATGGTCTTCATCACGTTTAAACGTTTATCTAAGGTTCTCTCTTTTTATCTGAGTTATTATGCTAAAAGCCCTAAGTTTCATGGTTTTAGTCTGTGATTCTGAGTCCGCCTTTGAGTATATGTTCGATTAACCTGAATATGTGTTTGTTTATCATAAATATTCTGTGCTCTGTGATATTACACTATTTTTGTTTATTAGGGTTTCCGCTCTTTGTGTCTATTTTGTTAACTCCTTCAAATCATTTACTATGTGCTCTATGTGAACCCCTGATTTATGCGATTATGTTTGCTTGTTAGGAATTTTATTCCGTTTTTTCTCATAAATTTTTGCTAATTTCTCCTAAATCATTACTATTTTCTATTTGTGAGTCTCTTGATTTTTGTGATTAATTTTTCACTGATCTCGCATGATATTCTATACTAATTTTAACCTTGTGAAATATCTTTTGACCTTATTCTATGGTCAATTATGATGTTAACTGATTTTGAGCATTTTCCTTAATTAATTAAGATATGATGATTTCCTGCTTCTCCTTGCATGTATCATGTCTACCCATTCATTTGTGATATTTTCCTTTGATTATATTGATTAACTATAATTGATACCTCACTCTGGTGATTTCCTTACTAATTTCCAGTATTTAACTTATTTCTTGCCTTATTTTCATGGTTGATTCTGCTATCAAACTAATTCATGTATATTTTCCCTAAATATAATTTCTGAACCTAGTCTCTATTACATGTTCTATGCTATGCTGAAGTTACTTCCTTATTTATTATACTATGCCTTATGCGATTTCTTTCCTTATTTAGTGTCTGCTTATTACCGCTTGAATTTGACTCCTTAATTAAAGGAAGTCCTTATGCTAATTTGATTCTAATTGGTACATAGTTCCATAATTACTAATGAACTTTGATTTGTTGCCTTATTTGCTACCTATTTTTAAACTATAAGTACCTTGATCTTTCATTAGCACAAACGAACACATTTATTCAAAACTCTCTCTCTCTTACACAGAAAACACTCTTCTGCTCTCTTTCCTATGGTTACTTACTCCTATTCTAAGTCAGCCGGCTGTAAGCCAAGGCTGATTACTATACTCTTTGGTTCTTCACTCTGTGTTTGCTCTCTTCTACACTGGTATGTCTTGATTTCAGTTTAAGTCCCAAAAACAATATGTTATTTTTGCTACTTCAATTCATCCTATTTCTAGTATGTTTTTACTTATGGTTTTGCCGTGAAGTTTGCATTTAACCTGGTTGCATTGTTGTTCACTTAGCATGTTATGTATTCCTCCTCTTTAGACTTAGCATACTTATGAAATGTTATCCATTTTAGTATACCTCGATATGATCCTGCCTCACTTATGTCTCTCTGATTACTGTCATGAACGTTTATGTGGTAAAACAATATGTACCTTATGTTACTTTGTTCTGTGTAATGCATGTAGTATCTTAATCCATTGAACCCCCCCCCTAGAACTTCTCTGATTCTTCACCTACTATGTGCTTACCCTTATATGATCTATACCTGTCCCCAGTTCCCTATTACCTTGTTTGTGGTTGCTGAACTTATCTTGATTCTTTGTTCTATATGTGATGTTGAACCTGTTTGATCCTGAGTTTGGTAGGTTGTTTGTTTTGATTGCCTTACTCTTTTCAAACTATCTTATTGAATAAACTCCTCTGTTGTCTTTCTTTACAAAATCATTTCAAACCGGTCTCTTTTAAAATTATTTTTCCTAATCTTTTCAAAACTATGTCAAGCACTCCCATTCTACTCTTAGACATCTAAGTTCTGCCCCTCTAATGTGTGACTGCTTAGGGATCCCTACGAGATCCCTCTGAACTCTGACACATTAGAGTTGGCTCTTCCACACTGCACTTACTCAAGTATCGTTATGAAATCTGGGTGTGAGCACTGCCCGGGATCCCTTGAGGTCCTTAGGGAAATCTGGCACACCCGGATTATGTGAAAGGCTGTGAAACACCATCTGGCATTGGAAACTCTGGAAATTTGGGCCTATTGGTAGGCTCCCTATAGTGTAACTTCTTATTTTTCTTATCTACTTATATAATTCATTCAATATTGGTTTGTAATAATTTATTGTAAACGAATATTGGGGATGGACAGTAAAAAGGGGCGGGTAGACATATAGATTATCTATATCAAGGGTAGAAACCAAGCTTTTGATTTACATTTCCTATAAGCGCAATAAAATTCATGTTTAGGACCAATACATGCAGACATATCATGCATTAGAAACCATGTTCCTAGGTTTATGTATATTGTTTTTCAACATCTCATTTTAACACTATCACTATCACTTAGAAATCCCGTCTCTATGATAATGGCGATCCTTAATATAAACTTTCACCTCCCACATCTTTAAAAGGTCATGTCTAAAAAATATTGTAACCTATGTGCATCTAGAAATCTTGCTTTAGGACTTTGCATATCCTGAAGTCATGTGTGCACTTAGAAATCTTGCTTTAGGAATTCTGCATATGCATCATTCTGCATCTCTTATGTGCACTTAGAAATCCTGCTTAGGAATTCTGCATATGCATCATTCTGCATCTCTTATGTGCACTTACAAATCCTGCTTAGGAATTCTGCGTATGCATCATTCTGCATCTCCTATGTGCATTAGACACCATTTTTTAGGAACTCGCTTAGTTACACCTAGTTTGGCTATTGATGCATGAAAAAGGACATAAACAGTCTCACCCTGTTCTTTTAACAAACTGGTAATAATCCTATATCTCTTAACACCTAGAACAACATGTTTAGGTAACACAATTTATAACAATTTTCTTCAATAATTCTGGTAACAATCGCGCATTATCCCACGCCTAGACAAGACTTAGGTAACTAATCCTTATAAAATTAAAAACTGCCTCTCTTTGTGTTTGCTGGTTAATGTTTAACATGTTTAAAATCAGTAGGCAAACTTATTAGGGCTCTGCTTCTGAATTCAGAAAAACTAAGTCTGCATACCTCTTATGTTCTGATACTAACCTAGACATCATGTTTTGGGATCCTGTTTAATAATACTGCCTTTATTTGTGTTTGAGTCGTGATGTTTACATGCATTATCTACGGAGGTAAACTTGATCCTCTTATTTGCTCCTTCCTGCTTTATTTGTTGCATTCCTACGTGTTATTGCTTGACGCCTTAGTATTTTCTCCTTTAAACCATAGGGGTCTGTCTAGAACTGCTTATAGGTAGAGGTCCTAAATTCCTCCGGGACCATTAAGAAGGGACGGGTAACAGCACGCAATAGAGGTCGTTAATTAAAATTCTCTTAAATAACCGCTAAGTGGTGGGAAAGGGTATACATGGATATGATGATCGGTGCGCTAATACCACGTGTAGCCCCTCTTCTGAGGAGTGATTACCGGGCATTGTACCTATGTGATCCTATAGGTTAAATAACCTAGGACTTTCCCCCTATCCTTTACATATGTGTCTAGACTATAAATCTTTCAAAAAAACCTTATATGCGTACCTAGGCTTTAACCTTTTTAAAATGTGCTTTCACATGTGTGCTTAGAATGCGAACTCTTTCAAAACTGTCACTTGTTTAAACTTTAATTTCTTATCGTCTAATTGCCTAAAATCACAAAGTTGTTTGTTCGGGAACCACAGTCGTTGACTCTGAGGGGTGCCTAACACCTTCCCCTTGGAGTAATTTCAAGCCCTTACCTTATCTCTGGTTATCCAAATCCGTGTTTGTAAATGACCCTTAGTAGGTGCCCTAACACACCTTAATTCGTTAGGTGGCGACTCTCCGACTCCTTGTATACCCCTTTCCCAAAAAGAAACGAGTTGTCCCAATAATGTCAAGAACCCTCACTAATCCAAAAAGAGAGTTAAAAAGGAGGCGCGCCAGCAACTAGCCCTCATAGACGGAAAAAAGGATGAATGCAGTATGTCATGGAAAACTTTATCAGAACAGAATGTCCAGAGCCTTCAACAAAAGAGTCAAGCCAACACAGTTCATATCGGGACAACTGGTGTTAAAGAAGATCTTTCCACATCAAGATGAAGCCAAAGGGAAATTCTCTCCCAAATAGAAAGGTCCGTATATGGTTCACCGAGTATTGACAGGAGGAGCACTTATACTTGCAGAAATGGACGGAGAAGTCTGGCCAAAGCCAATCAATTCGGATGCAGTCAATTGATATTACGTGTAACTTTCTATGCCTTTCTCAATGATATAATTGAACTACACCTGACCTGATTACCGTTTAAGAAGGGATATGTAGGCAGCCCTATGGGTTCGGTCACAATTCAATAAAATTTCATTTTCCCCTGCAATTGGAATCTAGGGTAGAATTTTGAGGAGGACCCTCAAAATTCCGATGCAAGTTCAGTCGATCGCAGCATGCGCAACAGTCGGAGTCTTCAAGCCATCTAACTGGGGCAGAATTTTGAGGAGCCTCAAAATTCCGTAGCATGAGAGGTTGCAATGTCTTGAACCGTGTCTCAGTCGTCAGTTCATCTAAATTTATTAAAATATATATTTTATACTATGTCTTTCAAAAGTGTGCATGCTTGCTTTTATAAAATAGCTCTGTTCAGCAAACACTACCCTAATGATATAAACAATATCATCAGACCAAGCAGAACAAGGCAGGCAAAGCCAGCGGGGATACGAACTAACCTCCCCATCTACAGAACGCACGATTTTCTTTGGATGCAGGAACAAATAAACAAACATGCTTCGGGGTCACAAACCTCAACACAGTCATAAAATGCCAAAATTTGCTATCAGCACGAAGGGTAACATGCTGCGTAGTCATAGTTTTCGCAACAATCACCAAACGGCAATCTGCCACCAGCTAAGAAATTTTACTATCATCGCTATTTTTTTTCTCGCATAAGGCTAATCTTCATCCTTCCCCTTGCATAAGGCTAATCTTCCGCCTCCTATTTGCATGAGGATAAGCTCTGCCTTCATTTCCATTAGACTAAGCTCTGTCTCCATCTACATGAGGTTAATCTCTGCTTCCAACATCTTGCATAAGTCTAATCTCTGCCTCCAACATCTTGCATAAGGCTAATCTCTGCCTTCCCCTACATAAGGCTAATCTCTGCCTTCCTCCATTTTCATAAGGCTAATATCTTCCTCCCACATCTTGCATAAGGCTAATCTCTACCTTCCCCTGCATAAGGCTAATCCCTGCCTTCCTCCATTTGCATAAGGCTAATCTCTGCCTTCCTCTATTTGCATAAGGATAATATCTGCCTTCCACATCCTGTATAAGGCTAATCTCTACCTTCATATCTACATGAGTTTAAGCTCTACCTCCATTTGCATAAGGCTAATCTTCTGCCTTCCATCTGCATAAGGCTACTCTCTACCTTCCTATCTGCATGAGGCTAAGCTCTGCCTCCAATTTATATTTTTCACCGAGACTAAGCGTTGTCTCTCATCATTATTTACTTCGCTTCTCTTTCGGGCTAAGCTCTGCCCTTCAATATGCAAGACTAAGATCCGTCTTTTCAGCATCATATTTTTGCATTTCATGGGATGAAATATCGCCAACTTGTCCAAAGGCGTGATAGTCTAACATCATCATCCTCATAGTCAGAAGACACCATGTCATGGCCTGAGGATCTCTCAATTTTGCATATCATTATTCAAAGGCGTCATAGTTCGGAGGCACAATCTTCATGGCCCGAGAACATCATTTCATGGCATGCGAATCTTTCATCAAACAATTCATGGCCCAGGACGTCATGGTCTAAGGACGTCATCCCTAACTGTCCGAAGACAACATTCATAGTCCAATGAGAACTTGCATCATGTTTAAATTAATGCACAATGTACGCTTGTATTGCTTTATTTGCAAGTAACCCGATGAGCGACAGCTACCCCAGCAGGAGCGATCTCGCTCCAGTTCCCCCAGCCATATCAAACCTAACCTCTTTCGTAAACCGTTCATTCATCCAGCCCTAGATATTGGGTCCGTGCTTGAAATGACTTCACCGATATGCTTTGCCGATGGATCCGGAACTGCATATAGCCTGATTCCTGTAAAACCAGGGATATGTAGGTAGCTTAGAAGCCAGGGTGCGGCCTAAATCTCTCGAACCGTTTCTCTCGGTCAAAATTGGCCATAATATCTTTACCCGACAAACTCATTCATCCTTTTCGGGTAAAGAGGGAAGTTGTTGATACCAAATTTTTCCCGATTGTTCTTTTTAAATTGCATATATATCTTCAAAATCATGAATTAATAGCAGTTGGTATTTTTTCCTTAATTTTCCTATATTATTATTTTTCACGACCGAAATCCTAATTCAGGTCGCGATGGCGCCCAACAACGGGTTAGGCAAGCCGATATGAAGTACATTAGGTGCTACCCGTCCCATATAATCTAAACCAGTCAACATTTACCACATTTAAACAACTAAACATTCTATAGCCTAGTGCGATAGTAAAAACCAGACTATGCCTAGCCAAGGTAAGACATATATATAGATATAAAGCCCTGTGCCCAAAATATACACGACGTGTGTGCCATGAACTAGTGTCACGAGTGTCATGGGCAACAACAGAATATACCATGACAAAATATATATATATACACAGCCTCGGTATGAATGTAAAAGACAGAGAATAAATAAAAGAACTCCAGGGTGCTGCCAGGAAGTCGCCAGGAAGGACAGCTCACCGTGAAATATAATTACTCCGTCAATATCTATCACTAACCGAATAACCAAACGTACCAACCTCCGGACCTGCACAGTCAAATACAGGAAAGAAAAAGGAAGTGCAGCATGAGTACATATATATAAATAGGTACCCAGTGAGTATCCCATCTAACCTCGAAGAAGTAAGGACGAGAGGTCGACTCGATACTCACTAAGGTCCAGCAGTAATAAAGTAAAGAAGGATATAAGGAAAGAAGTAGACATGTAGCAGGGTACAAATAATAAGAAATATCACAGAGTTCTCAAATAATTACTCAAACAATAACAACTTCCCTTTATGTCTTGCTCAAACAATCGTCAAATCATAATTCGGGAAACAATACCGAGCAGCCATGCGCACCGAAGAGTAAAACATTTGGCTGGAATCAGGGGGAAGAATAGCTATGCACTGCTGGGGATCGACCGGCCCATACCAAGAGTGCATGCTGATAATGTAATCATACCAAAGAGCTATGCACTGCCAGGATCGACCGGCCCATACCAAGAGTGCATGCTTACCAATAACTCAACTACGCACTGCCGGGGATCGACCGGCCCGTACCAAGAGTGCGTCCATCAGGGTAATCATATCATATCATAATGTAACTTCGTCCATGCACTTTCGGGGATCGACCGGCCCGTACCAAGAGTGCATTCTCAAGTAAGTCCCTATGCACTGTCGGGGATCGACCGGCCCGTACCAAGAGTGCATTCTCAAGTAAGTCCCTATGCACTGTCGGGGATCGACCGGCCCGAACCAGGAGTGCACTTATATATACATTCATCGTGGTGTACGGCCCGCTCCCCTAAGAGTGGAAGGAATTACACGTCACTTGCGGAATGTAACTTGCAAAGCGACAACCTACGTATACAAAATACTAGGTTCACTTCACATATCAAATCTTTCCAAATACTTAATCAATGAAATATTCAAGGAAACAATGTTACATCCAAGCAAGAATTATAACATATAAATCATTTCAAAGTAGAAGACAAGGCATGTTGTGATCCTAAGACTACCCGGACATAACAATAGTAGTTGCTACGTGAGGACTCTCGTCACAAGGTACGCACACAGCCCCCGAATACAAACATATAACACATATAACACCTATGGGGACAATTTTCCTCTTACAAGGTTAGAAAGGAGACTCACCTCGACGAAGCACTCCTCGGACAAACAACCGGATCAAGAATGCGCACGAAACTCCGGAACTACCCTCGACGGCTCAAAACTAGCCAAATATAGCGCAATTGAATCAATTTAGATACCAAGAGAAATAATTAACAAGAATTTCCAAAGTATAGCATTCTTGAAGGTTTTTGAGATTTCGACCCCGGACCCACGTGTTTGGATTTTGAAAATTCACGAAGGAATGAATTACCCGAGCCTAAGGATCGTAATTACATAATTTATTTAGGAATTCATGGCTAAAAAGGAATAATTCACTAATTATCAAAGCCCTAGAATTTTCTACCCAATTTTCCCATGATTTGATATTTTAATAGGTAACCTAGTTGGATTTCCATAATTAATCCATGAATTTAGAGAGGAAATTACACTAACCTTGAGGAACTTGACCTTGGACAGCTTTTCCCTAGCTTTGAGGAGCTTTAATGGAGGTTGGGTATTGAAAATGAAAAAGAAAACACGTAATTGGGCATTTAAATATTACCCAGGAAATGCTTAACTACGATCGCGATACTAGGCCTGCGATCGCGACACTAGGCATGCGATCGCGAAGGGAAACTGGATTGACCTCTGCGATCGCATAAGAGGTCCTGCGATCGAAAACACCATCTGGTTTGACCTCTGCGATCGCTGCAGAGCTCCTGCGATCGCGATGAACAATTTCACCCGGCCCAGCTGCGACTCAATGCGATCGCGTGAAAGGGCTGCGATCGCAAAGATTTGGGGGCCGGACCTATGCGATCGCAGGGGGAAGGATGCGATCGCAGAGAACAATCAGCAGCCCAGCAAAACCCTTCTCCGCGGTCGCAACCCACCTTCTGCGATCGTAGAGAAGGAAACCAGATAAAGAAATTACTTATTTTTCCAACTTAGCTCCCGGTGGTCTAAAATACCCCCGAGCCCCTCGGGAACCCGTCCAAAAGCACCGGCAAGTCTGTATTCATAATACAGAATGGCTCGAACTTCCGGAACATGAAAAGCAACAAAAGAACTCAAAATGCAATCCCAAAACCAAATTATTCAAACTTAAGAACTTAAGAATTCTAGAATTCGCTTCATTGCGCCGAACAAGTCTATACTGCTCGGAATGACCCCAAATTTTGCAGACAAGTCATAAATGACTATAGAGAACTATTGCCGATCCCGGAATTCCATTCGGACCCCGATAGAATGAAGTCCCGTTCCATGCCAAATTCTAAACTAAAGGAAATCCAAATTTCCATTTCGGGCGCCGAAACGCTCCCGGGTCATCAGAAACCCGAGCCGAACATACGCTCAAGTCCGAAATCATCATACGGAGCTACTGGAGCTGTCAAGACTCGATTCTGAGGTTGTTTTCTCAAAATGTTGACCGAAGTCAAACTTGGCCAAATATGCCAACCTTAAGGAACCAAGTGTTCCTAAACCATCAAATTCATTCCCAAATCTCGAACCGCCCGCTCCCGCGAGTCATAAAGCACGAGTAGCCGCTATGGAAGGTTTAATTTAAGGGAACGGAGTAACGACCGGTTGGGTCGTTACATTCTCCTCCTCTTAAACAAACGTTCGACCTCGAATGGGTCTAGAATCGTACCTGGAGTGCTGAATAGCTGTGGATATTTGTAGCCAACTGGGATTGAAATTATAATATTTCCAATACCACTATAGCCAACTGGGATTGAAATCATAATATTTCACCTTTCCGTGTCATCTCAACCACAATCACAACTTACAATACATACAAGGTACAAATAAGGCACATAGAGGCATGCTCGTGAGTCCTAAAGCTACCCAGCATAGCAATATAGTCGCCACGTACGGACTCTCATCACTTGGTACGTACGCGGCCCCCACAACATGTATACATAACAAATAAGGAACATATGGGGACATTTCCCCCGTACAAGGTTGGAAAGGAGACTCACCTCACTCCGAAGTTCCATAACCGGCTTCTAAGCCCTTCCGACGACTCCAATGGATACACAACGCCCCCAAACTAGCCAGACAACGACAAACCAATGAAAATATACTCTAATATTTGCTAAAAAATCAGATTATATAATTTCCCAACTCTGCTCAGTGAATTGACCAAAATGCCCTCGGGCCCACGTGCCCGGATTCCGAAATTTCTCGAAGATAAATTCTACCCATAACTTTACTAAATCAAATATACAATTTTTTACAATTTTCATGCTCAAATTCATGGCTAAAATCAAATTTTATCAATTCTAGGTTTTCTTGCAATTTCCCCGCATTTTTCTCAATTTCTCATATCCAATCTATGTAATAAATCTTGTATTTAACTTGGAAATAAGTAGAAACAAATTACCTATGATGATGAAATCCCCCTTGAAATGCTCTCCAAAATCATCCAAGCCAAATGAAAGAAATGAAAGAAATGGCCAAAATTCGAGTTTAAAGAATCCGCCCCAGCTTCACTGAGTTGTACATCCAATTAACATTCCCTTGTTGAATACCTTCTGTTAAAACACCCATAACTTCTTGTAGAAATATCCAAATAACAAACGATTTGAAGATTTAGAAACTAGACTTGAAGATATTTATTATGATAGGTTGTACACCATATAAATCTTTATATATCCCGAGATATGAGCTACTAAAGTCAGCTCCATGTATCAGAAAATTCTGGCGAAACTACTCCACCAGCCATATTCAATCGGTCATAACCTTTTGGACAAAACTCCAAATGACAAATGGTTTAATGTTCTACTAACTAGGCTGCAAGATCTACAACTTTCATGTTTTTCAAATATTCAGATTCCTTGTAGATTATTATATATACACTTCCAAAGTTAGCTCTTCGACACACAGTTTGCTGTCCAAAAAATGCAGCAGAAATTTTCTGCAATTTTTTCTTCTTTTTTTTGTCCGAAATTCATTCCGTTAACCTTCCGAAATCCACCCGAGGCCCTCGGGACCTTAACAAATTATACCAACATGTCCCAAAACATGATACGAACTTGCTCGAAGCCTCAAATCACATCAAACAACGCCGAAATCTCGAATCGCACTAAAATTCAAAATTTATGAACTTTGAAATTTCAAACTTCTACATCCGATGCCGAAACCTATCAAATCACGTTCGATTGACCCCTTATTTTGCACACAAGTCATATTCGACATTACAGACCTGATCCAACTTTTGAAATTGGAATCCGACCCTGATATCAAAAAGTCAAACTCTCGGTCAAACTTCTCAAAAACCTTCAAATTTCTATCTTTAGCCAAATGACTTCAAAATGACCTCCGGACATCCGAATTCACTTCCGATCGCGCTCCCAACTCCAGAATCACCATACGGAGCTATTACCAGACTCGGAATCCCAAACGGACATCAATACCATTGAAATGCGCTTCAAGCCAAACTTAGGAAATTTCTTCAAAAATGTTGACTTCCACAATATACACAGAAACGCTATTGGGATATCCAAATCCCCGTCCGGACATACGCCCAAGTCCGAAATCACCATACGAACCTGCTGGAACCTTCGGATCCTGATTTCGCGGTTGTTTACTCAAAATTCCAGTCTTACTCAATTTCTTCAACTTAAGGCTTCTGAAATGAGAATATTTCTTTCAATTTAACTCCGAACTTCTTGAATTTCAAATTTGACCATACACACAAGTCACAATACCCGAAATGAAGCTGTTCATGGCTCCCAACTATTGAAAAATGCGATGGATCTTCAAACGACCGGTCGGGTCATTACACACAGAGTTTAGGTAGTTTTAGCGAAATCCTATAACAGGGTATCTACGTGAGCATCAGAAACACATAATATGTAGCACTGTTTTAAAACTAAGTGATAGGGTCCTAATCAGTTTGCCTACTGATTTTCAAAACCTGTTAGACTTAAGCAGTTTATTAATAATCAGAGCACGGTTTCTTAGTTTTTATGTAAGGAAATTAATCACCTAAGGCTTGCCTAGGCGTGGTACTATATGCAATCATAATAACAGGAGTTGTTTAAACAATTTGAAATTATTCAACCTATAGGCATGCTGATCTAGGTGATAAAGATTATAACAGGTGATTTATGCCAATTTGTATTAGAAACATGATACCTATGAGTGAGGCCGTTTTTAAACCTTTCCATAGACAGTTGTTTATTGAGTCGAAATGGACATGATTCAAAATAGATGCAAACAGAGTCCTAAAACAGGATATCTAATGCACATAGGGATGACTATTTTTAGCAGGCAGTATTAATTAGTAGCTAGATTTTTAAGTGATAGTGCTTATGCAGAATCAGAACGTGAATAATGATCTATGCAATATGCTGAAGCAATAATCGTGAATACCCTAAAAACAGGATGTCTAATGCACATGTTTAGCATGGTTTGAATGCAAATAAACACAACAATCCTAAAACATGATATCTAGTGCAGCACACAGACCTAAAACATTATTTCTACAACAGGTTTACACAATGTAAATCCTAAAGCATGATTTCTACCCAGCTTTATCCCACAGAATTGTATAGCTACCCTCCTTTTTCACTATTACCTCAATATCTATTTACAAAGAATTATTACAAACCAGGATTGCTTAAATTACATAAATAGAAATGTAAAATATACTATAGGGAGCCTGATGCAATCCCAAAGTAAACCTGGGGATGCCAGGTCTTCAGTGGTAGTCTCAAGTGCCTAGAAATCTCATAGCCAATTTGTGTCCAGGTGTGTCAGAGTAGGGACCTCAAGGATCCCGGGCAGTGCTCACACCTGGACTTTTCACAATAGGGACTAATTATGTGTAGTGTGGATAGGCCAGCCCTAGTGTGCCAAAGTTCAAAGGAATATCAGGGGATCCCAAGGCAGTACACGCACTAGAGGGGCAGAACCTATTGACCTAAGATTAAAGTGAGAGTGCTTGACATAGTTTTGAAAGATTTTGGTGAAAAACAATATAGAAAAGTTTTCTGAAATGGGAACTATTTTAGTAGTGAAAAATAGTTTGAGAAGAGTACCAAAACATTTTGAAATCATCAAACAAATCAATTAGTCATAGAATAACCAGATGCAGAAACACTTGACAAACAAACTTCAAACAAGGATAAAGGGGATGGGGACACATAGAATACACATTTAGGGGACATGTGATAGGATTCAAGGAAGCATATAAACAGCAAAATGCAGAGAACACTTAGGTGTTTTATAGAATTAATAGGTTAGTTATGATGGTAGGTAATTGAGACATAGAGCAAGGGTTACAGTGAAGCCATATCGAAAGAAAATAAAAACTGGACATGTTCAAACATACAACTAGAGTTAGTTTAATGCCTTAAGAGACTAGGTAACTTAACAGTAAAGAAGGATAGGCAGAAACTTAAATAAACATGCTAGACAAGCATCACACAAGCATTTATATTTTAGACATGCTAATTGCATATTGAACAAAACAATATTTAGATATGCTAGATAAAGAAGTAAACAAGCAATTATGGTTTAGACATGATAATTACTATTGAACAAGACAGGATTAGGCATACTAAACAGCAAAAACAGGAACAAGAATGGAACTCATAACTGATGAACTAAGACAGTAATGAAACACACAAAGTTTTAGGTTTTAAAATTAAACTAAGATATACCAGTTAAAGAAGAGAGCACAAGATGTAAACCAGGTTCATTTCAATATCTAGCCTTGGCTTAGAGCCGGCTAGATCAGTGACTATTACAAGTAGCAGAGAGGAAAAGAGAGTTTTGAGTGTAAGTGTGTATTTTTGAACCAATGTTCGTGTCTTGAGAGGTAGAAATAATAGTGTATATCTAGTAGTTTAGGAGCAGAACAAAATAAGGTAAACGAAATCATCATTCAACAATTAAGGAAATAACAAAATCAATTTTCACGCAAAATCAGTGTAGTCTCCCCTTAATTAAGGGTAATTACCCAATGATAAAGGACATGCGATATTTAAGGAAAGAAAATCAAATCAGACTTAAGTAAAGAGTGAGCAATTATGGGTAAATACGCAGGAGTCCAATTAAGGAAATAATCGTGAAGAATCAGTAAATATCATAGGTGATTGAATAAGGTAAGAAGGCCAATTAAAGTCACAAACAAGGGAATAAATCAGGGATTATGCACATTAGTTTTAACAGAGCAAATCAGTAAACCAAAATTCAAAGTAATATTGATCTATGGGGAGGAAAATATCAGTTTCCACAAATAGGCAAATAGGCTAAATAAAACTTCATAAATACATAGAAATTAGCCGAAAAATCGACTCATAATCCCTAATAGATATGAACTAAGGTAAAGATCACAAGGCACTGAATTAGACTAAGGGAAAATCGTGTAAGTCAATGCACAGGACGAAACAATGCAACAAGTAATATGGAAAACTCAGAATCGAAGTAGAACTATTAGAAAATTAGGGGTTTCAGATAAACCGATTAGGGCTTAGCTAGCCTAGCATAAATCAGTAAAGAATACTTAAGAACAATCGATTAAACATTCAAAAATCAGAAAACCTTCGAGAACATGACTTAGGGTAAACCCTAGTTCAGGAAAAACAGAAACTAGTTAAAAACCAGAAAACTTTCAAGGAAACATGTGAGATAGGTTTGATTCATCTCTGATCTGTACAGATATGAAAAGACCGGAGACCAAAAATTAGGGTTTTAGAAAGTAAAACAGAGATGAGGACAAAGGCTTAGAAAAACTAGAGATTTGTAATGAAAATAAAGAGATTCTTACTCGAGGTCGAGCCAAATAGCCGGAAACAGGCAAGAAACCCAAAGGTGCGAAACAGACCTGCCTAAGTCCCTTGAATCTCCTCAAGGATTTAGGAGATGAAGATACCATAGCACATATGAGGCCATTAGAAGCTTGAAGTGGTGAAGAACCACCATGGAACGACAGTAGGCTAGTGACGGCGAGGGGAAGTTAGGTTTTGCTAGAGACAGTTTGAGAGAAGAGGGGAGGAGTGATGGGGGGAGGGATAAAATGATTAGGGTTTGGGGGGTGTAAGTTGGTTTAATTATGGTAGGGGAATCTTGAGCCGTTGATAAATGATCAACGGCCAGGATTGGATAATGTATTGGGTCGGGTAGCCTGATATTGGGCTGAAGGTCTTTTTGGGCTTGTTTTATAAGGGTATTGGGCTGGTTAATTAGGCTAAAATGAAAAATAAAAGAGGTTGTTTATTAAATACCCAAAAAAATTGATTATAACATAATTTGTAAAATAATTACTAATTGTAAAAATGATTTTCATGCATAGAAATGTTTAAAATAATTTTTTAGTATTTTGAAAATACAATGGACTATTTTCTGGTAAAATAATGCAAAATATTATATGCATGGGCTATAATTGTAAAGTTATTGTAATTATAACCAAAATGTGTCAATTTGGCTATTTATAAAATAATTTGGACTTAATATGACCATAAATAGTAATATTAAATCAAGAATTATTCTAAATTCATTTGTGATGCAGTTTTATAATTGTTTATATGAAATAAAATGCTAGGGCAAATTAATCTAAAAATGTAGAAATTACGAAAAATGTCAATTGATTCTAATGCATGATTTTGAAGACATATATGCATTTTAAAACTATTTTGAGAAAAATTGTGTATCAATACCCTGAACCAGAGATTCTGGGTTCATTCCCCAGTAGAGTCGCCAGAGCTGTCACACCTCCTTTTTCCCAAGGGGATAGAGAGTTTTTCAAATTAAACTGAGGTTTATCGAAATGGGATTATTTAATTAATCAGAGTATCCACTTGGGATAATAATTTATAGTGTCTGAAGTCACCGATTAATTTTAGAATCCCAAATCGAGGAAATTGACTCTATTTTATGGGTCGCGAAACACAGAAGACTGGATAACAAATTATGTTAATCCAGGAGAAGGAATTGGGCTTGGAACTAAAGCCTAGTCCGATTTAAACTCTAGTAACCTTCCTCTTTTTCTTTCTTTGCTTCTTTTCCTTGGGGTTTTTTAAACTAAATTCCTAACCAAAAATCAATTTTCAAAATTAAACCTAGTTTAACTAATCAAACAACTTAACAGTAATGAAAGGAAGTTATTTAAAACTAAAAGCTAAAATGTAGACTTGACTATCGTATTTTTTGTGATTTTGTTTAATAATACAACTAATTTATGTAATTAAATCCTATGTACAATTAAGGCCTAAAATGATATGCAATGAAACATTGAACATTTTTTTGTGTTTTCTATGATTTTAATATGATAAATGTGCATAAAAAATGCAATTAAATGCAAACAATTTACTAACAATAATTCCTAGAAATTCTATGAAAAACTAAAACTATTGGAAAAATCTATTTTTGTGAATTTTAAAGGATTGTTTTCTGTAGGGAAAAACGTATGTGCTCACACTAATTCTCATAGTTGTTCAGTCATTCGGAGATTTTTGAGGTTGGCATCCGCAGACCATGTCTCCTCCCCTATCACTCAGTTTTACTTATTTAGTTTCAGTTTCTTATAATGTGTTTCGGACTTTGTATTTTTATAGATGGTCATGTACTTATTGACACCCTGGTTTTGGGAAAACTTCTGTATTGGGGTGTGACGACTTATCCATTTTTTACGAGATTTTTATTTATTTAAAGTTGTTTTTAGTATATTTTAAATCTGAAAGTGTTGGTTTGTCTAAGTTGTCGGCTTGCCTAATATCATGATAGGCATCAAGACTGGTTGAGTTTTGGGTCATGATAATTCAAAGTATGAATTCGAATGGACATAATTTATTTATTATAAGATTTTTTTTGGGATATGTGTACTTTATATAATTCAAATAATGGGAAAATTTATATTAAGACTTTTTATATAGTTATAATAAGGAAGTATTTAACAGACAAAATTTAGTTGGTTTTGACTTCCTAAATATTAGGTAAATAATTAAATTATTATCCCTAAATAAAAGAGAAATAGTTAAATGACTGTTTTGTCTAGTGTAAACACTATTTTTAATAGGCAAAAAATGCGACCGACATTTCGCTAAGGACATTTGTACTTTTAATATAGTATATAATAATATTCTTTTGGCTAAAAATAATGTAACCTTCTTCTCCTTTATTCTTTCAACATGTTTCGTTCTATAACAATCAAGACCATCTTCTTCTTAGTCATCACATCCCTGCTCTTGTAACTCCGAAACCTTGTATATTTACCCATAAAATCGACATTTATGTTCAGAATAATCTTCCTCCTAAAGTATCTAAATAGGAAATTCATTGTGCATATAAAAATAATGATTTTGGATGTCGGATCCTCAACATAAATGTAACGACCCGACCAATCGTTTTTAGCTCTAGCGCGTCATTCAGCGGTTTAAGGCCATGAGCAGCTTCATTTCAGGTATTATGACTTGTAAGTGTGGCCGGAATTGAATTTTGAAAAGTTTAGAGTTAATTTGGAAAGAAAATTCTCATTTCGAAAGCCTTAAGTGGGAAGAATTGACTAAGATTGGATTTTTGAGTAAACGACCTCAGAATCAGGATTTGAAGGTTCAAACAGGTTCGTATGATGATTTCGAACTTGGGAGTCCGTTCGGATCGGGTTTCGGATGACCCGGGAGCGTTTCAGCGCATATTGTGGAAGTCAGCATTTTAGAAGAAATTTCATAAGTCTGGGTTGAAATGCATTTCAGTGTTATTGATGTCATTTTGGGATTACGAGTCTGGGAATAGCTCCGTATGGTGATTCCGGTGTCGTTTACTCAAAATTCCAGTCTTACTCAATTTCTTCAACTTAAGGCTTCTGAAATGAGAAATTTCCTTTCAATTTAACTCCGAACCTCCTGAATTTCAACTCTGACCATACACACAAGTACAAATACCCGAAATGAAGCTGTTCATGACTCCCAACTGCTAAACAACGCGCTGGATCTCAAAACGGCCGGTCGGGTCGTTACATTCTCCCCACTTAAACAGACGTTCGTCCTCGAACGTGCCATGAACTGCCCCAAAATTATCTGAAATCACTGTTTAACACCTCGTGCACCTGCCCCTGCTACCACAACCTAGTTGAGCACATTAGCTTGATAAAATGTGAAGATATTCCCTTTTATCCATATAATAAACTCAGACCCCAGTTCCAACACTTGAAATTCTCTGCCATGCCTGTTTCTAATAGCTGAACACCACGTCAACTACCACACGAGGCAGCAGAACACAACTGCGTATCTTTGCTGAATCAGCACCATACACCGCATAATCCATCATCTGACCACAATGACGCTCCCTGAACCTTAATAGCCAGAATTCTACGAATTTGATTCTCTCAAAGCACCTTATAAGATACACACATATATCCTGCTATAATGCTGACGATACAACCACAACGGAGGAAATGTGTAGAAATTCCTAACTAACTGCAGAGTTAACTAAACATTGAAATCCTTTCTCCTGACTAAGATCATCTTCTCATTACAACCAATGATGGTGATTGTCTTGTAATATACTTTCATAGTCTTATCACACCGATCCCATATTTATAAATTTCGTCTCACCCAGTATGAACTACTCAGACAACCAATCACCCCAAACACGACCATTAGCCTCACATGATGCCACAATGCGCCAATAGGCCACAATTCGAACGCAACACATAAGGAAATGACTCCGGAAGGGACTACTCAACTCACGCAACTAATATGAACTTTCCTCAGAAAATTACGAAGTAAAACACAAGAAAAAAATTTACAGGAGCCTTTCTCAACATCACACTATTGTAGTGTGCAACCCGATCAAAATAACATACCCGTGGCAGCGTGCCACCTGATCCCATCATAAGATTTACATAAGGAAATATACACGGAGCTAAATTGCTCACTATTACAAATCACTGAATATCGGTCACAAGCACGCTAAGTGCATAATACTATTCTAGGGAGACTGATAGAGCCATATGCTACAAAACTCCAGCACGACTGAGGTGCGATATATAATCTGAATCTCAGGAGCCATCCTGCTCACATAACCTCGTCACTACGCGGAACCTCAACACATAAGAAATTATCAAGCCGTTTCACAACTCACACGGCACAATCACAATATCACATGAATTTGACGAAGACGGGACAACACCTAATATCCCAATACCCCTCCTTGAGGAGTGCCATACTGACATGATCACCTCTGACTCGCATGAAGCCCAAAATCTTGTTTAAATCCATTCACTCACTTCAAGCTGATTCTGCTTGCATTGAACTAGGCTGATAGCCTTACCTGGGTCCAAACAACCCGATTACTTTTTCTTATACACACGAGGACAACCATCATAGCCGAGATAAACACCCCACAATCCACAACCAACTGAGCCGAACGCCTTCCAGGCATAAATTCTCAATTAAGCAATATTACACTCCTTTATACTTGGTCTAATTCTTCAACCAATCAGGTGACAACATGCCACACTTATGCAATCTTCCCGCGGTCATGCTCCCACGGCCTTCCACACAAGGTAAGAAGTATGAACATCCATACCACCGACCACCCTAAGGTTGTAAAACAATTCAAGGACCCATAACCAGGATACAAAGCCTCTTTCACCAAACACCGAACTCAGATGACACTGAAGACAATATCAGTTTATTCTAATCATTTAAATCCTTTGTTCTTGCTCCTCCGAGCATCATGACATCCTTGTTAACACCGAACCGCAAATCTCGATTCTTACGTCCAGTTACATACTGCTAACTGCACCTAACATGCCAATATGAAATAGTGCGAGAATTCCATCATAACTCCTGAACAAATATTATGGTGAACACTCCATCATATAGAGCCTTTACTTACCTCAATTCCTGATAACCATAACAACACACAAGTGAGCTCTCACAATCACAATACATGCAAATCCTTAAGTAGTGGTCTGAACCACCATAACCCTTCTGGGACCCGCCTACACCTGACAGGCCATAGCACTTGAATGCTTCCAACTGAAATCTATTACGACGGCCGACAGGCCCCACACATATCTGCACAGATAGTACACGTACTCAATTATGTCGAAGGAACTGATCACTGCCGTACTTGTGCCATTTCAACCATGGCTAACTAAGCTATCTTCTTTTAATCATCTTTAGTTGCCTCAAAGGTAATAGTAACTTCCTTTAACTCATAGCAGCTCAACCCTCACTCATCCCGAGTGACCTTGATTCAAAAGACCATGATGCCTAAATTCTGTAACCCGTCTCACAACCTCCTGATAATCTTTCTACAACCCGGAGTCTATTTCTCTCACTCCTCCGATACTATCCAGCGTGCTGAAATAACATAGAACACTCCAACCATCTTCCTTCCTCTTAGAGATTATACTGCAGAAGCTCGATTCTTAATTATACTGCTGCCTGAAACCCTTAAACACCGCATTCTCTAACTTTTGAATTCATTAGGACCACTACTGAGAGTCAACCACTCTCACTGGCCCCGAATACAGTCAACTCCAAGGCTCTCCTAGCACATGAACACCTTTTCAACGAAGCACATGACTGAGTCGCTACCCTTACAACTTGCCTATGCCTTAAGCACGAATTCTTAGTCTTCCAAAGCCTAACCCTGGTCCAATAGAACCAACTTCGCACACATTTATCGAATGTCATGCTCAATTACCGCTATACTTCTTTCCCTTAGTTGTAACAACTTGCCAATAGGCCGACAATCCGCAACTCCATGAGGACACATCCCCAAAACCCAACTGCAGGTGGTGGGACTCCCCCACTTTGGTTAACCTCATTCCTTTAAGCACTACCCGACTTCCTTTCCTTACGCCTGGCCTTTTTGAAATGGAACCACCACCTATCACTTTTCATATATCTTCCTTCATCGCGTGCTTCTTAATTGCGTCCTTAATTCAACATCCTTCTTTGTAGCTCTTTGAGCCAGCAGATCACTACAACTTCGAACTCTCCGAAGATCATCTTTCTCGAGCTTCTTTCATTAGAGGTAATTGTTCAATTCTGAACCACTACACACCACGATCTCTGACAACCGCTTCTTCAACACCGCTTCACAGCACTCTAACCCCATGCGACCTAAGAGCTATAACACCGGCGAATTTAACATATCATATTCGATCAAACGACGATACCACAACACATGTGAATACTCCACCTTGCTTGATAGCACCAAGCTAACTATTTTATCAATCCAAACCGGACCATTCATAGTCAAAGTGCCTTTCCTCCGCCGGAACTAAAATACTGAAATCTCGAAACCACGCTCTGAGAAGACCTCCCTTTAAGTCATTCATTGCCTCTACATATGGGCAAGCATCCTACCATCTTATCAACACCGCACGATATCCAATCGTAAGCATCATAACAACTTGATCATAGCCTCAACGTCCTCAGAAACACAATTTACTGAGCTAAAACAACATATTATTCTTCTGTAGGGCAGCAACAACAACCCCAACCAACTGCACATGGAAAACATCTCGCACCATATCCGTAGCACTATTTCAATTCCTTAAAGCCTTGAATCATAGCAAGAACTTCGCAACGTATAAGATTGAGTAGGAAGAAACATAGGCATGAGCCTTAATGGAATCAAATCGCACGATGAGGAATCAAGAAGGGAAGTACTCCTACCGCCCTGTAGCCTCTCGAAGATAAGTACAGACGTCTCTGTACCAATCCGCAAGACTCTACTAGACTTGCTCATGACTCGTGAAACCTAAGGGAACCTAGTGCTCTGATACCACGTTGTCACGACCCAAAACCTATGGGGTGTGATGGCGCCGGACACCACTGTAAGGCAAGCCGACCCCTTAATCAGTTGGAACACTTTCCTGTTTAACATTTTAGAATCGAAGCCTGTTCTTGCATTTTCATTATTAAATAAATAAATGTCGTAATTTAAATACGGCAAGAAACCAACTTAATACAAAAAAAGAAATACCAAGACATCCCCAAAACCCGGTGAGACAAGTCCATGAGCAATTTCTAAGAATTTATACAATTATACAACGCTTGTCCGAAAAACAAATTGGACAAAGGCAATAAATATAAAATGTAAGTACACCGAAGGGAGACTCCGGCAGCTGTGGAACGCCTCTGGATAAATGCAGCCCGTATAAGTCCCCAAATCGATCACTGTACTATAAAGGTACTTGTGCAACAAAATGCACAGAAAGTGTAGTATGAGTACATATGCATATATGTACCTAGTGAGTATACCATCTAAACTCGAAGGAGTAGTGACGAGAGGTTGACTAGATACTCACTAAGGTCCGGCAATATAATATAAAAAGAGATATGGCTAAAGTTGTAGGCATGTTAAGCAGAAATCAACAAGTACATAAGCAAATAATGTAATCCAAGTAACAACTGAAAATAAACTGCAAGTGCCAAATCCTCCGTTTACACAATACCTGTCAATCCCACTATAAGTGACTCAGACTCAAGTGATAATACAATACAAGAACAAGACAACCGGCCGGAGTCATAAGGGAGGTCATAAAGACCGAGGTCATAAGCTAACCCACGATCGCGAATCATACCTACGACTCGTGTGCTGATTCAATAGTAATAAGCTGACCCACGATCGCGCATCATACCTGCGACTCGTGTGCTGGCTCGATAATGATAAGCTGACCCACGATCGCGCCTCCAGTCTGCGACTCGTGTGCTGACTCAATAATGATAAGCTACCCAAGATCGCGCATCATGCATGCGGCTCGTGTGCTGACTGGATAATAATAATAATATATAATCTGACCCACGATCGCGCCTCCAGTCTGCGACTCGTGTGGTGACTCGATAACGATAAGCTACCCACGATCGCGCATCATGCCTGCGACTCGTGTGCTGACTCGATAATAATACTATATAAGTTGACCCACGATCGTGCCTCCAGTTTGCGACTCGTGTGCTGACTCGATAATGATAAGCTACCCACGATCGCGCATCATGCATGCGACTCGTGTGCTGACTCGATAACAAGTGCATATACATATATAGGTACGTATGTGTACTGACTCAACAGGACTGTGCCAATACCACTGTAGCCAACTGGGATTGAAATCATAATATTTCACCTTTCCATGTCATCTCAACCACAATCACAACTTACAATACATACAAGGTACAAATAAGGCACATAGAGGCATGCTCGTGAGTCCTAAAGCTACCAAACATAGCAATATAGTCGCCACGAACGGACTCTCATCGCTGGGTAAGTACGCGTCCCCCACACATGTATACATAACAAATAAGGAACCTATGGGGACATTTCCCCCGTACAAGGTTGGAAAGGAGACTCACCTCGCTCCAAAGTTCCATAACCAGCTTCTAAGCCCTTCCGACGACTCCAATGGATGCACAACTCCCCCAAACTAGCCAAACAACGACAAACCAATGAAAATATACTCTAATATTTGCTAAAAAATCAGATTATATAATTTCCCAACTCTGCTCAGTGAATTGACCAAAATGCCCTCAGGCCCACGTGCCCGGATTCCAAAATTTCTCGAAGATAAATTCTACCCATAACTTTTATAACTCAAATATACAATTTGTTACAATTTTCATGCTCAAATTCATGGCTAAAATCAAATTTTATCAATTCTAGGTTTCCTTGCAATTTCCCCACATTTTTTCCAATTTCTCATATCCAATCTATGTAATAAATCTTGTATTTAACTTGGAAATAAGTAGAAACAAATTATCTATGATGCTTGATGAAATCCCCCTTGAAATGCTCTCCAAAATCATCCAAGCCAAATGAAAGAAATGAAAGAAATGGCCAAAATTCGAGTTTAAAAAATCTGCCCCAGCTTCACTGAGTTGTACCTTTCACTTGTGTTGCACAAGTTGTACATCCAATTAAAATTCCCTTGTTGAATACCTTATGTTAAAACACCCATAACTTCTTGTAGAAATACCAAATAACAAACGGTTTGAAGATTTAGAAACTAGACTCGAAGATATTTATTATGATAGGTTGTACACCATATAACTCTTTATATATCCCGAGATATGAGCTACTAAAGTCGGCTCCCTGTATCAGAAAATTCTGGCAAAACTACTCCACCAGCCATATTCAATCGGTCATAACCTTTTGCACAAAACTCCAAATGACTAATGGTTTAATGTTCTACAAACTAGGCTGCAAGATCTACAACTTTTATGTTTTGAAAATGTTCAGATTCCTTGTAGATTATTATATATACGCTTCCAAAGTTAGCTCTTTGACACACAGTTTGCTGTCCAAAAAATGCAGCAGAAATTTTCTGCAATTTTTCCTTCTTTTTTTTGTCCGAAATTCATTCCGTTAACCTTCCGAAATCCACCCGAGGCCCTCGGGACCTTAACCAATTATACCAATATGTCCCAAAACATGATACGAACTTTCTCTAGGCCTCAAATCACATCAAACAACGCCGAAATCTCGAATCGCACTAAAATTCAAACTTTATGAACTTTGAAATTTCAACTTCTACATCCGATGCCGAAACCTATCAAATCACGTCTGATTGACCTCAAATTTTGCACACAAGTCATATTCGACATTACAGACGTTCTCCAACTTTCGAAATTGGTATCCGACCCCGATATCAAAAAGTCAAACTCTCGGTCAAACTTCTCAAAAACCTTCAAATTTCTATCTTTAGCCAAATGACTTCAAAATGACCTCCGGACATCTGAATTCACTTCCGATCGCGCTCCCAACTCCAAAATCACCATACGGAGCTATTAAAACCAGACTCGGAATCCCAAACGGACATCAATACCATTGAAATGCGCTTCAAGACAAACTTAGGAAATTTCTTCAAAAATGTTGACTTTCACAATATACACCGAAACGCTATCGGGATATCCAAATCCCGATCCGGACATACGCCAAAGTCCGAAATCACCATACGAACCTGCTGGAACCTTCGGATCCTGATTTCGAGGTTGTTTACTCAAAATTCCAGTCTTACTCAATTTCTTCAACTTAAGGCTTCTGAAATGAGAATTTTTCTTTCAATTTAACTCCGAACTTCCTGAATTTCAACTCTGACCATACACGCAAGTCACAATACCCGAAATGAAGCTGTTCATGACTCCCAACTGCTGAACAACGCGATGGATCTTAAAACGACCGGTCGGGTCTGTCATGACCCGTAATCCCACCTTTCAGACCGTGACTGCGTCTAACGTTGAACCCGCTAGACAAGCCAACGTTCACAACACTTGACATCTATAAAACGACATTAACAGTAATAAAAATCCATTAACCTTCAAACCTGTACTGAAATATATCATTAACTTTCAACCTTTACCGAAATATCCCAAATCATTAACTTACAACCTTTACTGAAACATCCCAAGTACTTCAAAAGCTTTATAGCGGAAAAGTAATAATACTTCAAAAACGCATAATGAAATGATAAAGACGACAACATCGCAAATCCCAAAATCGGGGTGTCAAAACCTCACGAACTATCTAAACTGAGTGCTAAATACAGAGTCTGAAAGGAAATATATAATTTTCTTGGAACTAGGAGAAAAGTAAGACAATGAGGAATCCAAATGCAGGAGAGACACCAAGGCCCACGGACACCAGCGGTATACCTTGAAGCTCAATGTGGACTGAAGGTGACTCCCTCAGAGTGGTCCACGGGGTCCGGAAGCGGGATCTGCACAACATAAAGAAGTGCAGTGTAGCATCAGTACAACCGACCCCATGTACTGAGTAAGTGCCGAGCCTAACCTCGGCCGAAGTAGTGACGAGGCTAGACTTGACAATAACGATAACCTGT
>ML250681.1:132044-161687 GCA_005239495.1 Nicotiana undulata
CATTTACCTTCGTGCTTATAATCAATATGAATCACGGCACGGCATCACCCTTCGTGCTTTACGCTCTTCCTCACTATGCAATGTAATAAAATACCATGGCACGGCATTACCCTTCGTTCTTTACACTCTTCCTCACCAAACAATAACAGATAAATTGGCAAGGAGTACAGCATAGTGGAAATAAGCAGTTCAAAACACTCGGCAAGGGGAAAACATCAATTAGTAGCTCAAGAAATGCCCGGCAAGGGTCTCAGCTATAACCAATCACCTCAATCGCATACTCTACACTTGTATTATCATTCGTATCAACACTTCTCAAACTCAACAGCCAATACTTTCAATCAAGAATAAATTACCAAGTAAAGACAATCTCATAATATGCTAAACATGGAAGAAATACTGCAATTTCTATCAAAATAGACTCACGGGCATGCTTGACACACATTGCATAGGTACTCGTCACCTCACCTATGCAATGAACATGATAATCACTTAGCACATAGCAAATAATACCTATTCCCTCACCAAAGTTAGGCAAGACACTTACCTCGGTCCAAAGTATAGCAATCAACCCTCTAAGACCGCCTTTCCTTTTGAATTCAACTCCGGAACCACAATATCTAGGCATAATTAACTTAAGTATATCAATAATAACTCAATAACACCATCCCATAGCCTAAATACTCAATTTCTAGCATTCTTCCAAAAATACCAAAAACTGACCCCGGGCCCACGTGGTCTAAACTCGAGGTTCGGACCAAAACCCGTTCACCCATTACCCCACGAGTTAAAATATATGATTTGTTTCAAGATCCGACCCCAAATTGAGGTTGAATCACCCAATTTTCCCAAAAACATAATTCTACCCAAAACCCCTAATTTCTACTTTATTTTATGATTTTTGGCCTAGATTTCTAATGATTATGAAAGGAAAGTGGAAGAAATAGAAGTTGAAATCACTTACCCAAAGGTTTATTGAAGGATCCTAGATTGGCGGTCAACAATGGAGGTTGAAGGGGGAGAAGAAGGCTGAAAATAGCAAAGTCCCGTATGAAATATTCTGTTTTGAACTCATTTAATAACTGGGTGAAATATCTCTATGCGATCGCGGAAGCAGGGATGCGATCGCATAGAGTCCAAGGCTGGGTACACTGCGATCGCGGAAGGGCTAATTCGATCGCACAGGTATACCACCTCCCCCTTATGCGATCACACAAAGGAATTAGCGACCGCACATAGTAACTCCCCCCAGCCCCCTTACCCACCTAATACACTATGCGATCGCGGAGTGAGAGCTGCGATCGCGGAAGGCATCTGGGCATAAGTCTGCGATCGCGGAGGCAAACATGCGATCACATAGAACAACAGTTGGGTCCCTTAAGGTAACCCTATGCGATCGCAGATTCAAGGGTGCGATCGCAGAGAAGAAAACACCAGACACCAGATCTGACTTCAAAACACCATATTTTTCCAACTTTGTACACTCCGTTAGCTACCCGAAACTCATCCGAGCCCTCGGGGTACAAAACCAAAAACACACACGACTCTCAAAACATCTTACGAACTTATTCAAGCTTTTAAATCACCAAAATATCATCAAAAACACGAAATTAAACCTCAAAACTCTTAGAAATTTCTTAAAACTTCATAAAGCTTAACTTTTCCAATTTCAATCCGAATCACGTCATTTCAAGTCCGTTTTACACAAAATTTCACAGATAAGTCACATAACATATAATAAACCTGTTCCGGGCTTTGAAACCATAATACGGGCCCGGTAACACGGTTTTCACATGATAATTCATTTTCAAAATCCTTTATTATTTTCAGAAAACAATTTTCTTTAAAAATTTATTTTTCGGGCTTGGGACCTCAGAATTTGCTTCCGGGCATACGCCCAAGTCCCATATTTTCCTACGGACCCTCCGGGACCGTCACATCACGGGTCCGGGACCGTTTACCAAAAATATTGACCAAAGTCAACTTTATTCAATTATTCAATTCAAAGTTCCATTTTTATCAAATTTTCAAATAGAAGTTTCCCGGCTACATGCCCGGGCTGCGCACGCATATCGAGGTGAGATTAATGGAGGCTTTCAGGGCCTCGGAACACAGATTTAGCTAGAATTACTTAGGATGACCTTTTGGGTCATCACAGGGTCGTTACACACAGAGTTTAGGTAGTTTTAGTGAAATCCTAGAACAGGGTATCTAGGTGAGCATCAGAAACACATAATATGTAGCACTGTTTTAAAACTAAGTTACAGGGTCCTAATCAGTTTGCCTACTGATTTTCCAAACCTATTAGACTTAAGCAGTTTATAAATAATCAGAGCACGATTTCTTAGTTTTTATGTAAGGAAATTAATCACCTAAGGCTTGCCTAGGCGTGGTACTATATGCAATCATAATAACAGGAGTTGTTTAAACAATTTGAAATTATTCAACCTATAGGCATGCTGATCTAGGTGATAAAGATTATAACAGGTGATTTATGCCAATTTGTATTAGAAACATGATACCTATGAGTGAGGCCGTTTTTAAACCTTTTCATAGACAGTTGTTTATTTAGTCAAAATGGACATGATTCAAAACAGATGCAAATAGAGTCCTAAAACAGGATATCTAATGCACATAGGGATAACTATTTTTATTAGGCAGTATTAATTAGTAGCTAGATTTTTAAGTGACAGTGCTTATGCAGAATCAGAACGTGAATAATGATCTATGCAATATGCTGAAGCAATAAACGTGAATACCCTAAAAACAGGATGTCTAATGCACATGTTTAGCATGGTTTGAATGCAAATAAACACAACAATCCTAAAATATGATATCTAGTGTAGCACACAGACCTAAAACATGATTTCTACAACAGGTTTACACAATGTAAATCCTAAAGCATGATTTCTACCCAGCTTTATCCCACAGAATTGTATAGCTACCCTCCTTTTTCACTATTACCTCAATATCTATTTACAAAGAATTATTACAAACCAGGATTGCATAAATTACATAAATAGAAATGTAAACTATACTATAGGGAGCCTGATGCAAGCCCAAAGTAAACCTGGGGATGCCAGGTCTTCAGTGGTAGTCTCAAGTGCCTAGAAATCTCATAGCCAATTTGTGTCCAGGTGTGTCAGAGTAGGGACCTCAAGGATCCCGAGCAGTGCTCACACCAAGACTTTTCACAATTGGGACTAATTATGTGCAGTGTGGAAAGGCCAGCACTAGTGTGCCAAAGTTGAAAGGAATCTCAGGAGATCCCAAGGCTGTACACACACTAGAGGGGCAAAACCTATTGACCTAAGATTAAAGTGAGAGTGCTTGACATAGTTTTGAAAGATTTTGGTGAAAAACAGTATAGAAAAGTTTTCTGAAATGGGAACTATTTTAGTAGTGAAAAACAGTTTGAGAAGAGTACCAAAATATTTTGAAATCATCAAACAAATCAATTAGTCATAGAATAACCAGATTCAGAAACACTTGACAAACAGACTTCAAATAGGGATAAAGGGGATGGGGACACATAGAATACACATTAAGGGGACATGTGACAGGATTCAGGGAAGCATATAAACAGCAAAATGCAGAGAACACTTAGGAGTTTTATATAATTAATAGGTTAGTCATGATGGTAGGTAATTGAGACATAGAGCAAGGGTTACAGTGAAGCTATGTTGAAAGCAAATAAACACTGGACATGTTCAAACACACAACTAGAGTTAGTTTAATGCCTTAAAAGACTAGGTAACTTAACAGTAAAGAAGGATAGGCAGAAATATAAATAAACATGCTAGAAAAGCATCACACAAGCATTTATATTTTAGACATGCTAATTGCATATTGAACAAAACAATATTTAGACATGCTAGATAAAGAAGTAAACAAGCAATTATTGTTTACACATGCTAATTACATATTGAACAAGACAGGATTAGGCATACTAAACAGCAAAAACAGGAACAAGAATGGAACTCATAACTGATGAACTAAGACAGTAATGAAACACACAAAGTTTTAGGTTTTAAAATTAAACTGAGACATACCAGTTAAAGAAGAGAACATAAGATGTAAAGAAGGTTCATTTCAATATCTATCCTTGCTGGCTAAATAAGTGAGTATTACAAGTAGCAGAGAGGAAAAGAGAGTTTTGAGTGTAAGTGTGTATTTTTGAACAAATGTTCGTGTCTTGAGAGGTAGAAATAAGAGTGTATATCTAGTATTTTAGGAGCAGAACAGAATAAGGTAAACGAAATCATCATTCAACAATTAAGAAAATCACAAAATCAGTGTAGTCTCCCCTTAATTAAGGGTAATTACCCAACGATAAAGGACATGAGATATTTAAGGAAAGAATATCAAATCATACTTAAGTAAAGAGTGAGCAATTATGGGTAAATAAGCAGGAGTCCAATTAAGGAAATAATCGTGAAGAATCAGTAAATATCACAGGTGATTGAATAAGGTAAGAAGGCCAATTAAAGTCACAAACAAGGGAATAAATCAGGGATTATGCACATTAGTTTTAACAGAGCAAATAAGTAAACCAAAATTTAAAGTAATATTGATTTATGGGGAGGAAAATATCAGTTTCCACAAAAAGACAAATAGGCTAAATAAATCTTCATAAATACATAGAAAGTAGCCGAAAAATCGACTCATAATCCCTAATAGAGATGAACTAAGGTAAAGATCACAAGGCACTGAATTAGACTAAGGAAAAATCGTGTAAGTCAATGCATAGGACGAAATAATGCAACAAGTAATATGGAAAACTCAGAATCGAAGTAGAACTATTAGAAAATTAGGGGTTTCAGATAAACCGATTAAGGCTTAGCCAGCCTAGCATAAATCAGTAAAGAATACTTAAGAACAATCGATTAAACATTAAAAAATCAGAAACCCTTTGAGAACATGACTTAGGGTAAACCCTAGTTCATGAAAAACGGAAATTAGTTAAAAACTAGAAAACTTTCAAGGAAACATGTGAGATAGGTTCGATTCATCTCAGATATGTACAAATATGAAAAGATCGGAGACCAAAAATTAGGATTTTAGAAAGTAATACAGAGATGAGGACAAAGGCTTAGAAAATTCAGAGATTTGTAACAAAAATAAAGAGATTCTTACTCAAGGTCGAGCCAAATAGCCGGAAATAGGCAAGAAACCCAAAGGTGCGAAACAAACCTGCCTAGGTCCCTTGAATTTCCTCAAGGATCTAGGAGATGAAGATACCATAGCACATAGGAGGCCATTAGAATCATGAAGTGGTGAAGAACCACCATGGAACGACAGTAGGCTAGTGACGGCGAGGGGAAGTTAGGGTTTTGCTAGAGAGCGTTTGAGAGAAGAGGGGGGGAGTGATGGGGGGAGGGATAAATTGACTAGGGTTTGGGGGGTGTAGGTTGGATTAATTATGGTAGGGGAATCTTGAGCCGTTGTTAAATGATCAACGGCCAGGATTGGATAATGTATTGGGTCGGGTAGCCTGATATTGGGCTGAAGGTCTTTTTGGGCTGGTTTTATAAGGGTATTGGGCTGATTAATTAGGCTTAAATAAAAATAAAAGAGGTTGTTTATTAAATACCCAAAAAAATTGATTAAAACATAATTTTTAAAATAATTACTAATTGTAAAAATGATTTTCACGCATAGAAATGTTTAAAATAATTTTTTAGTATTTTGAAAATACAATGGACTATTTTCTGGTAAAATAATGCAAAATATTATATGCATGGGTTGTAATTGTAAAGTTATTGTAATTATAACCAAAAGGTGCAATTTGGCTATTTGTTAAATAATTTGGACTTAATAGGACCATAAATAGTAATATTAAATCAAGAAATATTCTAAATTCATTTGTGATGCAGTTTTATAATTGTTTATATTAAATAAAATGCTGGGGCAAATTAATCTAAAAATGTAGAAATTACGAAAAATGTCAATTGATTCTAATGCATGATTTTGAAGACATATATGCATTTTAAAACTATTTTGGGAAAAATTGGGTATCAACACCCTGAACCAGAGATTCTGGGTTCATTCCCCAGTAGTGTCGTCAGAGCTGTCACACCTCCTTTTTCCCAAGGGGATAGAGAGTTTTTCAAATTAAGGTGAGGTCTATCGAAATAGGATTATTTAATTAATCAGAGTATCCACTTGGGATAATTTATAGTGTCCAAAGTCACCGATTAATTTTAGAATCCCAAATCGAGAAAATTGACTCTATTTTATGGGCCGCGAAACACAGAAGACTGGATAACAAATTCTGTTAATCCGAGAGAAGGAATTGGGCTTGGAACTAAAGCCTAGTCCGATTTAAACTCAAGTAACCTTCCCCTTTTCCTTTCTTTGCTTCTTTTCCTTGGGTTTTTTAAAACTAAAATCCTAACCAAAAATCAATTTTCAAAATTAAACCTAGTTTAACTAATCAAACAACTTAAAAGTAATGAAAGGAAGTTATTTAAAACTAAAATCTAAAATGTAGACTTGACTATCGTATTTTTTGTGATTTTGTTTAATAATGCAACTAATTCATGTAATTAAATCCTATGTGCAATTAAGGCCTAAAATGATATGCAATGAAACATTGAATATTTTTTGGTATTTTTCTATGATTTTAATATGTTAAATGTGCACAAAAAATGGAACTAAATGCAAACAATTTACTAACAATAATTCCTAGAAATTCTATGAAAAACTAAAACTATTGGAAAAATCTATTTTTGTGGATTTTATAGGATTGTTTTCTGTAGGGAAAAACGTATGTGCCCACACTAATTCTCATAGTTGTTCGGTCATTCGGAGATTTTTTAGGTTGGCGTCCGCTGACCATGTCTCCTCCCCTATCACTCAGTTTTACTTATTTAGTTTCAGTTTCTTATAATGTGCTTTGGACTTTGTATTTTTATAGATGGTCATGTACTTATTGACACCCTGGTTTTGGGAAAACTTCTGTACTGGGGTGTGACGGCTTATCCATTTTTACGAGATTTTTATTTATTTAAAGTTGTTTTTAGTATATTTTAAATCTGAAAGTGTTGGTTTGTCTAAGTTGTCGGCTTGCCTAATATCATGATAGGCATCAAGACTGGTTGAGTTTTGGGTCATGATAATTCAAACTATGAATTCGAATGGACATAATTTATGTATTATAAGATTTTCTTTGGGATATGTGTACTTTATATTTACTTTATATAATTCAGATAATGGGAAATTTATATTAAGACTTTTTATATAGTTATAATAAGGAAGTATTTAATAGACAAAATTTAGTTGGTTTTGTCTTCCTAAATATTAGGTAAATAATTAAATTATTATCCCTAAATAAAAGAGAAATAGTTAAATGACTGTTTTGTCTAGTGTAAACACTATTTTTAATAGGCAAAAAATGCGACCGACATTTCGCTAAGGACATTTGTACTTTTAATATAGTATATAATAATATTCTTTTGGCTAAAAATAATTTAACCTTCTTCTCCTTTATTCTTTCAACATGTTTTGTTCTATAACAATCAAGACCATCTTCTTCTTAGTCATCACATCCCTGCTCTTGTAACTCCGAAACCTTGTATAGTTTCCCATAAAATTGACATTTATGTTCAGAATAATCTTCCTCCTAAAGTATCTAAATAGGAAATTTATTGTGCATCTAAAAATAGCGATTTTGGACGTCGGATCCTCAACATAAATGTAACGACCCGGCAAATCATTTTTATCTCTAGCGCGTCATTCAGCGGTTTGAGGCCATGAGCATCTTTATTTTAGGTATTATGACTTGTAGGTGTGGTCGGAATTGAATTTTGGGAAGTTTAGAGTTAATTTGGAAAGAAAATTCTCATTTCGAAAGCCTTTAGTGGGAAGAATTGACTAAGATTGGATTTTTGAGTAAACGACCTCACATTTAGGATTTGAAGGTTCCAACAGGTTCGTATGATGATTTCAAACTTGGGCGTACGTTCGGATCGGGTTTCGGATGACTCGGGAGCATTTCGGCGCATATTGTGGAAGTCAGCATTTTAGAAGAAATTTCATAAGTCTGGGTTGAAGTGCATTTCAGTGTTATTGATGTCATTTTGGGATTACGAGTCTGGGAATAGCTCCGTATGGTGATTCTGGTGTTAGGAGCTCGATCGGAAGTGAATTTGGAGGTCCGTAGGTCATTTTGGAGTCATTTGGCAAAAGTCAGAAATTTGAAGGTTTTTTAGGAGTTCGACCAAAAGTGAAAATTTTTATATCGAGATCGGATCCCGATTCCGGAAGTTAGAGTAGGTCCATAATTTTGAATATGACTTGTGTGCAAAATTTGAGGTCAATCAGACGTGATTTGATAGGTTTCGGCATCGAATGTAGAAGTTGGAAATTTTAAAGTTCATTAACCTTGAATTGGAGTGCGATTCATGTTTCTGGCGTTGCGGCGTTGTTTGATGTGATTTGAGGCCTCGAGCAGGTCTGTGGGATGTTATGGGACTGGGTCGTGTGATTGGACGGGGTCCTAGGGGCCTCGGGTGTGTTTTCGGGTGGTTTCGGGCTGTTTTGAAATAGTTGATGCTGGTGTCTGGTGTTGTTTTTCGCATTCGCAGGGATCCCCTTGCGTTCGCGAAGAAGGATTTGGCTTCAAGGAGTTTGTTCTTCGCGTTCGCAAAGGGTGCCTCACGTTCGCGAAGAAGAAAATTCTTTGTTGCGCAGGTCTGACTTCGGAGACTCATATCTCGCAATCTATAAAGAATTTTGAGATGATGTAGAAACGAAAGTTGTATCACTTTGTGTATCGTTTCTAGAAAGGTAAAATATTTAGTATTTTGATTTGTGTACAAAGAGTTATGACTGGTACACTACAGGGTATCCGGGAAGATGAAGAAGAAATTTGTGTTGCATAGAGCTGACTTTGGAAGATTATATCTAGAAATATATAAGGAAGTGAGAGATGATCAAAACATGAAAGTTGTAGATATTGGAGTCTAGATTTCAGAACATTAAACCATTTGTCATTTGGAGATTTGTGCCAAACGTTATGATCATTCTACTAGAGGCTGTCTGAGAAGAGTTTGGATTTGCTTTTCGAGATTTTTTGTTCTTCGCGAACGCGAGGGTAGGCCCGCGAACGCGAAGAAGACTTGCCTGGCAGTGTATAAGTTTGCAAAAAATGAGTTAGGCTCAATTCCTCCATGGGAGACGACCTAGGGGCGATTTTGGAGCTCCATCTTCATCATCTATGTCAAGGTAAGTGATTCCCACCTATTTCAAGTTAAATACTTGGATTATATATATATATATATATATATATATATATATATATATATATATATATATATATATATATATATATTTTAACATGGAAATTCATAGAAAATTAGTGAAAACTTGGGATTTTGGTAGAAAGACCTAGAATTTGTATTTTTTGATTTTTATCATGAATTTGGGCATGAAATTGAGAGAAAATTTATATTTGATTTTGTGAGGTTATGGGTAAAGTTTATCCTTGGGAAATTTCGGAATCCGGGCACGTGGGCCTGAGGGCAATTTCGTCAACTTTTCGAGCGGAGTTGGGAATTTATATAAATTTAATAGTTATAATTACTAGAGTATATTTTCATTGGTTTGTCCGTTATTTGGATAGTTTTGGGGAGTTCTGCATCAATTCGAGTCATCGGAAGGGCTTGGAAGCCGGTTATGAAACTTCGGAGCGAGGTAAGTCTCATTTCTATCCTTTTAAGAGGAATTGTCCCCATAGGTAAAATAATAAATTATGTGCTACTATTTGTGGGGGCTACGTACACGCGAGGTGACGGGAGTCCGTGCGTAGCTACTATTATGCTTATGTCCGGGTAGTCTAGGATCAAAAAGCATGTTTTATTTGTCATACTTGTAACCTTATTGATGAAATTAAGAATGATTGAACTTTATCGAACTTGGTAAATGAATTTCTAAAAAAGATTTAAGTACTATCTTCGAGGCCATTTAAAGAGGAATTTAAATTTTCTTGGGTACTTGTTTTTCCGATGTAGTCGGGGGTGGACTGTTTGAACATGTATGCTTATGTGTGACCTATTCGTAATTTATATTTCGCAAGCGGGGTGATTTCTTCCACTACTCTCATGGGAGCGGGCCATACGCCATGACAGGTTAATAGATGCATATATGGTTCGAGCCGTTCGACCCTTCGGCAGTGCACATTTTATTATTGTTGGTTCAAGCCGTTCGACCCTCGGCATTTCCTGCGCATGATATTTGTTGAATACCATCTGTGATTTGAACTGCTAAATTGCCTTTAGATATAAGTTACTGATTTAAATGACGGAAATTGGGAATTTATAATTTATGGAAGAAATTGTCCTTTCCTGTTGTGAGTTGCTATTTTATAATAACATCCATATTTGACATCACACTTGATTATATTAAATTGACCTCTAGTAAGTGTCAAAGTAGACCTCTCGTCACTACCTCTTCGAAGTTAGGTGGGATACTTACTGGGTACATGTTGTTTTCGTACTCATACTACACTTGTTGTGCATTTTGTTGCACAGGTACATGTATATCTAGTGGCCTCGCTTGGCATCGTGGCATGGTTGATATGGGGACTTAGGTGAGCTGCACCTCTTAAGGCGACCCACAGCCAGTAGGGTCTCCTTTAGAGTATTGAGTTGTACATTCTTTACTGTCCCATTTGTACTCCGGATGGTTATTGTATTTCATTTGTTTTTTCTTAGAAATTGCTCATGCACTTGTGCAGCGGGTTCTGGGATGACTTTGGGATGTATTTGTTAATTGAATTGTTAAACATCATTATTTACTTAGTAAATTTCATTGATTTTTATATAATAAGATGAAAAGTAATGATTTCAAAATACTAAGATAAGAATTTAATTAACTATTTAGTGTTGGCTTGCCTAACAGTTGTGTCCGGCGCCATCAGAACCTTAATGGATTTTGGGTCGTGACAACGTGGTATCTGAGCACTAGGTTCCCTTAGGTCTCACGAGTCATGAGCAAGTCTAGTAGAGTCTTGCGGATCGGTACGGAGACGTCTGTACTTATCTTCGAGAGGATACAGGGCTGTTAGGAGCACTTCCCTTCTGTATTCCTTATCGTGCGATTTAATTCCTTTGAGGCTTATGCCTACGTTCCTTCCTACTCAATTCTATGTGTCACGAAGTGTTTGGTATAAATCGAGAACTTGAGGAATTGTAATGGTACTACAGATGAGGTGCGGGATGTTTCTCCCTGAGTAGTTGTTGGGCTATTGTCGTCGCCTTGTGGAAGGATATTCTGTCATTTCAGCTCGGTAGCTGCACTTCTGAAAGCTTTGAGGCTATGCGCAGATTTGCTATGATGCTTATGATTGGTTATCGCACGGTGTTGATGTGATGATAGGAAGCTTGCCCGTGTGTTGGGAAAATGAATGACTTGGAAGGAGGTCTTCTCAGAGCGTGATTCCGAGATTTCAGTATTTTATTTCCGGTGGAGGAAAGGCGATTGGACTATAAATGTACATGTTTGGGTTGATAAAGTAATAAGACTTGGTGTTTTCAAGTGAGGTGGAATTTTCATCTGTGATGTGGTATCGTTGTCTTTGATCGGATAGAATGTGTTATGTTCGCCGGTGATATAGTTTCTTCGGTTGCATTGGGTCAGAGTATTGTGAAGTAGTATTGAAGAAGCGGCTATCAGAGATCGTGCTGTGCAGTGGTTCAGGATTGAATAGGTATTTCTAATTTAGGCGACTCGAGAAAGATGATCTTCGGAAAGGTTTAAAGTTGTGGTGATCTGTTGGTTTAAGTGGTACAGAGAATGATATTGATTTGAGGCAACAACTGGGCAGCATACGATGAAGGAAGACATGTGAGAAGTTTCAGGTGGCGGATAAATTTCTAGAAGGCCAGGTGTGAGAAGCGGAAGTTGAGCAGTTGCTTAGAGGGGGAGTTTGATCAAAGTGGAGAGCGGCAGCATAGCATATGAGTTCTGTGGTAATATAGATGCGCATCTTGAGGAGAAGTTTGGAGTGATTTGAGAATTTTAGTGGACGGTGATTGGGTCCCCGGCTTAAATTGAAATATTGGTTATTACGGAGGGAGATTCAATGCAACATAAAAGGGGGGTTGTTTGACTTGAAGAGGGATGCAATATAGCGGTGAATTGGAAGATATTTTCGCGCATTTAGTTGATGTTGATAAGGAGTGAACATACTGGTGAAGTTGGTGAATGAGAACGAGCCTAGGATTGGGTATCGAGGTCGTAGTTATTGTTCTCCGTGCTGCAATGTTGGAGGATGTCAACATGTAATTTCCACAGGTGGGTTATCTCCTGTGAGCAGGTTAGTGATCGTGTGGTTGGCAAGTTTCTGTGAGGAATTCTATTGACTATTCGGTAATAGGCCGAATATATGAATGATGCTAGAGATTTAGAGTGTTCATGAAATGCTAACAGAAGAATTTGGAGGAAATTTTACGGGTTGGTTGTGCAAGATCATATCAGTAATAAAGAAAGAATTTTGGTTGGTTCCAGAGTTGTGCAAGGAGTAGATTCAGGCTAAGTGGGAGAGTCTCACCACCGGCGATTGGGTTGCTAGATTATCTTCTCATGGGGATTTATATTATCGGCGTATTGGCAGTTATTACAGCTAAGGGGAAAGGAATAAAATGATAATTAAGCATAGGATTTGATATATGTGTGCATAGGTTGGCCTTATTGAAGCAAGTTTAGGCTTTGGAAAGATTCGGGATTTATGCTTAGTACAAAGGTAATTTACAAGGGAAGTGATTCAGTCGGGTGACTTATCCAGATGGGTGTTTAGGTGCCAGCAAAGCCGTGGAGTTGATTATATTCGGGACCAAGCCAGAGGGGGTGACTCTCAACAACGGTCCTAGTAAATTCAAAGGTCAGAATGTGGTGTCTAAGGATTTTAAGCCCACAGTATGGTTAAGAATCGAGCTTTTGCAACGGATTATGAAAAGGGGGCTCGGAGTGTTCTATGATATTCTCAACTTGCAGAGTAGAAATTGGAGGAATGAGAGAAACATGACTTTGGATTCGTAAATGTATTATCAGGACGAGTGTATCAGTTGAGGATGTGAATATGCGCACAAAGAGGGTGTGAGACAGTTTGTGGGATTGAGACAGCATGATCTCGTGATTCAAGGTCACTCGGGATGAGTGAGTATTGAGTTCGTTATGTGTTGAATGGAGTTACTATTATTTTTTAGGAAATTAAGGATAATTAGAAGAAGTTAGGTTGGTTAGCCATGGTTGAACTGGCATGATGGTGGCAGTGATCACTACCTCCAGCGTGACTAGATTATGCACGTGATTTGTGACGGTATGTGCGAGCCTTGACGGCTTCCGCAATTGATTTTTATATGAAGTATCCAAGTATTATGGCATGTTGTGTGTAGTCAGTTCCCGGAAGGATTATGGTGACATATACTATTACTTGAGGATTTGCATGTTTTGTGATTATGGGGATTCGCTCGTGTGTTGTGATGGTCCTCTTGAATTGAGGTAAGTAAAAGGTTTCTATATGATGAAGTGTTCACCCTATTAGTGGTTCGGGAGTTATGATGGAATTCTTGCACTATTTGATATTGGCATGTTAGATGTAACGACCTGGCCGGTCGTTTTGAGCTCTAGCGTGTCGTTCAGCGGTTGGAAGTCATGAACAACTTCATTTTAGGTATATTGACCTGTGCGTATGGTCGGAATTGAAATTCAGGAAGATCGGAGTTGAATTGAAAGGAAAATATTCATTTCAGAAACCTTAAGTTGGAAAAATCGACTCAGAATGGAATTTGGAGTGAACGACCTCGGAATCAGGATTTGAACGTTCCAACAGGTTCGTATGATGATTTCGGAGTTGGGCGTATGTCCGGATCGGGATTTGGATAACCCGGGAGCGTTTTGGCGTATAATATGGAAGTTAGCATTTTTGAAGAAATTTTCTAAGTTTGGCTTGAAGCGCATTTCAGAGATATTGACGTCCGTTTGGGATTCTGGGTCTGGGAATAGCTCCGTATGGTGATTCTGGAGTTGGGATCGCGATCGGAAGTGAATTCGGATGTCTGGAGGTCATTTTGAAGACATTTGGCTAAAGATAGAAAATTGAAGGTTTTGAAGAATCCGACCGGAAGTTGGAAATTTGATATCGGGGTCAGAATGCGATTCCGGGAGTTGGAGAAGGTCCGTAATGTCGAATATGACTTGCGTGCAAAATTTGGTGTCAATCGGACGTGATTTGACAGGTTCGGCATCGGATGTGGAAGTTGAAATTTCTTAAGTCTTAAAGATTTGGATTAGAGAGCGATTCGTCGCTTCGATATTGTTTGATGTGATTTGAGGCTTCGAGCAAGTCCTTTTTATGTTTCGGGATAGGTCGGTGTAACTAGATGGTGTCTCAGGGGCCTCGGGTGGATCCCGGGTGGTTAACGGATTGAAAGTTAAAGTTTGAAAAGAGCTGAAGTTGCTGTCATCTGGTGCGACCGCACCTGCGATGGAATTTTCGCAGGTGCGGCTTGGACGCCGCAGGTGCGAAGACTTGGGGGTCCGGCTGGGAGCGCAGGTGCGATGGTATTTCCGCACCTGCGAGACCGTAGGTGCGAGGTTATTTCCGCACCTGCGAAGGCGCAGATGCGGACGAAGGGTCACAGGTGCGAGATTTTGCTGGGATGAGTTAGAGCCGCACCTGCGATGGAATTTCCGCAGGTGCGGAGATGCAGGTGCGGGTATTGGACCGCAGGTGCGAGAATGGCCTGGGTAGAATGTTTTAAAATGGGATTTTGGCATTTCTCTCTCATTTTTCAATGGCTATGGACGATTTTGGAGACCTACAAAGGGGGATTTTAATCAAGCATCAAGAGATAAGTGATTCCTTCTCATTCCAAGTTAAATACAAGGTTTATGCATGGATTAAACATGAGAAATTCCGGGAAAATTAGGATTTTTGAAGAAAAACCTAGAAATTTGGAAACTTGGATTTTAGCCACGAATTGAGCATGAATATTTGAGTAAATGGTATATTTGTGTTAGTAAGACTATGGGTAGGATATATCTTCGAGAAATTCGGAATTCGGGCACGTGGATCGAGGGCATTTTGGTAAATTCACTGAGTAGAGTGGGAAATTATATAATCTGAACTTTTAGCCAGCTGAGTATATTTTCATTGGTTTATCATCATTTGGGTAGTTTTGGAACGTTGTGCATCGATTGAAGTCGTCGGGAAGGCTTGGAGGCCGTTTTATGGAATTTCGGAGCGAGGTAAGTCTCATTTCTAACCTTGTGAGGGGGAATTGTCCCCCTAGGTGAACTCAATAAAAATATGAGATTTATTTGTGGGGGCTACGTACGCACGAGGTGACGGGAGTCCGTGCGTAGCTACTGTTATGCCATGTCCGGGTAGTCTAGGACCCACTAGCATGCCTTACGTGTTGTATATGCGATTCTGTCATGATATTAAACTGATAATACTAATAAATTGGTAAACTATTTTCCTAAAAGGGTTAGAGTGTATCTTCTTAATTATTTGGAAATTGGATAGATTTCCCCGGTGGATCAGGGTGTTCTTGGCAAGGTTACTTATTGAATACTGTTAAGATTTGATAAACAAATTTCCAAAAATATAATCTAAATATTATCGTCATGTTTAATTAAGGAGAATTCTATTACTTCTATGGGAAAATGTCTTCTTGAACAAAAATGTGGATTCCTTATGTGAATACGTGTACCTATGAGCACCTGAGTCGCAGGTATGATTCGCGAGCAGGCTAGCCGTATTTATTATGTTGACCGCGTTGCATGACCGATTCGCGAGCGGGAAAAAATAGATGCATCTATGGTTCGGGTCGATCGACCCTTCGGCAGTGCACAGTTTATTATTGTTGGTCCGCGTTGTTCGACCCTCGGCATATATGTTGTGCATGATAAATGCTGTGTATTTTTCTGTGATTTATACATGTACATTGGCCTAAGTATATTGAGTTGCCAGTTTAAAAGAAGGAGGATTTATGTGAAAAATATGGAACAAGTAGATATTTATTGACGTTTCTAATGTCCGATTATTTGATTAATTGATTATGATACTCATGCTTAGCTTCTCACTTAGGTTATACTAGACTGACTTATAGCAAGTGTCAAATTTGACCCCTCGTCACTACCTCTTTGAGGTTAGGCGGGATACTTACTGGGTACACGTTGTTTTCGTACTCATACTACACTTGTTGTGCATTTTTTGTTGCACAGGTACACCCTTAGCGGTGGTTCACTCGGAGACTTAGACGTGCTATCCGGAGGCGTCCCGCAGTTGACAGAGTCTCCCTCTATGTACTGTATTTTATTTCTAAATTTCTTGTCCAATCTGTATTTCGGACAAGATTTGTAATAATTGTATAAACTCTTAGAATCTGCTCATGCACTTGTGACACCGGGTTCTGGGAAATGTATTTGGGTTGTGTTTTACATAAATGAATTGTTGCTTTTCCTACGAAATGGCTTTCTATCTAGAGGTTATGTATTAAAATGAAAAGTAATGATTTCGAAAATGCTAAAACAGGAAATTACCTCTATTAATTAAGGATTGGCTTGCCTGACAGTAGTGTCCGGCGCCATCACGGCCTTACGGATCTTGGGTCGTGACAACATGGTATCAGAGCTCTAGGTTCCCGAAAGTCTCACGAGTCATGAGCTAGTCTAGTAGAGTCTTGCGGATCGGTATGGAGAAGTCTGTACTTATCTTTGAGAGGCTAGAATGCTGTTAGGAGTACTTCCCTTCTTGATATCTCATCGTGCGATTTGATTCCTCTCAGGATTATGCCTATGTTTCTTCCTACTCAATCTTATACGTCACGAAGCGCTTCCTATAATCGAGAGTTTGAGGAATTGTAATGGGGCTACAGATACGGTGCGTAATGTTTTCCATGCATAGTCGATTGAACTGTTGTTGTCACCCTGCAGGAGGATATTATGTTATTCCAGCTCTGTTGTTGTATTTCTGAGAGCCTTGAGGCTATGCTCAGATAGTGATGATGTTTCCGATTGGTTATCGCGCGATGTCAATATGGCGGTAGAATGCTTGCCCGCAGGGCGGGGGTGATGAATGGATTGAAGGGAGGTCTCCTCAGAGTGGGATTTCGAGATTTCAGCATTTTAGTTCAGGCGGAGGAAAGGCGATTGAACTATAAATGGTCAGGTTTTGGGTGATAAAAGTAATGAAGCTTGGTATTATCGAGCAAGGTAGAGTATTCACCCGTGTTGTGGTAGCGATGTTTGATCGAATAAAACATGTTAAGTTTGTCGGTGTTATAGTTCTTCGGTTGCATTGGGTTAGAGTGTTGTGAAGCAGTGTTGAGGAATCAGTTGTTATAGACCGTGGTGTGCGGTGGTTTAAGTATTGGAATGAGTTTTTCTAATGAAGGCAGCTCAAGAAAGATGATCATCAGAGAGTTTGAAGTCGTGGTGATCTGCTGGTTCAAGAGCTACAGAGAATGATATTGAATTGAGGCAGTAGTTGAGAAGCATGCGATGAAGGAAGCCATGTGAAAAGTGTCAGGTAGCGCCTAAACCTCTAAATGCCAGGCGTTAGAGACGGAAGTCGGGTAGTTGCTTAAGGGAATGAGTCCAACTAAGTAAGAAGTGGCAGTATAGCCTATGTGTTCAGTCGTAAGGCGGTTGTCTACCTTGAGGAGGAGTTGAAGTGATTTGAGAAATTTTGTGGACAGGAAGTAGGTCCACAAGCTTAAATCGAAATGTTGGTTATTCGGCGGAAGGTTAGATGCCACCGAGAGGAGTTGTTAGGGATGAAGAAGGATGCAGCATAACTTGGAATCAGAAGATGTCACGCACATAGTGGATGTCCATGGGGAGAGGACGGACTAGTCAAGTCGGTGAAGGAGGACAAGCTTAGGATGGGAGTCTCGATGTCGTAGGAAGTGTGCCTCACAGCATAGTGTAAGGTGTCGGTTGGTGAATTTCCATAGGTGGGTTATCTTCTGTGAGTAGGATAGCGGTTGTGGGGTAGGCAAGTTTCTGTGAGGGATCCCAGTGGCTAGTCGGTAGGAAGCAGGATGTGTAAATGGTGTTAGAGAATTGAGTATTTAGGGAATGCTAACAGGGAAATTCGGAAGAATTGGATGGATTGGTTGAGAAAGGTCATGTCGACAAGAAGAAAAGATCTCAGCAGTGTCTGGAGTGGTGCAGGGAGTAGCTTCGGGCTAAGTGGGGGGAGCCTCACCACGTGCAGTTGGGTCGTAGGGTTGTGTCCTCATGGGACTACGGATTGTCGGCATATCGGCAAGTTGTTACACCAAAGAGAAAGGAGTAAAGCGGTAATTGAGCATGGCATATGATGAAAAATGTGTGAAGATAGTCCTATTGGACCGGGGTTAGGCTTTGAAAGATTCAGAATGTATGCTTAAGGCATATGCAAGTTGTAAGGGTAGTGATTCAGTCACGTGCTTCATTGAGAGCAATGTTCGTGTGCTAGAAGAGCCTTGGAGTTGATTGTATTAGGGGCCAGTCAGAGTGGGTGACTCTCAGTAGCGGTCCTAGTGAATTTGAAAGTTAGAGACTATGGTGTTTAAGGGTTTCAGGCAGCAGTGTGATTAAGAATCGAGCTTTTGCAGTATAATCCCTGAGGAGAAGGAAAATAGTTGGAGTGTTCGATGTTATTTCAGCACACAGGATAGTGTTGGAGGAGTGAGGGAAATAAACTCCGAGTTGTAGAGAGATTATCAGGAGGTTGTGAGACGGGTTGCAGGATTTAGGCAGCATGGTCTCGTGAATCAAGGTCACTCAGGAGGAGTGAGGGTTGAGTTGCTATGTGTTGAAAGAAGTTACTAGTATCTTGAGGCAATTAAAGATGATTCAAAGAAGATGGATTGGTTAGCCATGATGGAACGGCGCCTGTTCGCCAGTGATCAGTTCCTTCGGTATGATTGAGTATGTGTATGGTTTGTACAGATACGTGTGGGTCTTGTCGGCCGTCGTAATAGATTTCAGTTGGACGCATTCAAGTGCTATGGCCTGTCTGGTGTAGACGAATCCCGGAAGGTTATGGGGGTTCAGTCCACTACTTAAGGATTTGTATGTATTGTGAGGGTGAGAACTCACTTGTGTGTTGCTATGGTTCTCATGATTTGAAGTGGGTAAAAGATTTCTATATGTGATAAAGTGTTCACCCTATTAGTGGTTCAGGAGTTATGATGGAATTCCTATGCCATCCTGTATCGGCACGTTAGGTGTAGTAAGCAGTATGTAACTGGAAGTAAGAATTGAGATTTGCAATTCGGTGTTGACAAGGATGTCACAGGCTCAGAGGAGCAAGAACAAGGATTTGGATGTTTAGAATAAGCTGATGTTGTCTTCAGTATCACCTGAGATCGGTGTTTTGTAAAAGAGGCTTTGTATCCTGATTACGGGTCCTTGAATTGTTTTGCAGCCTTAGGGTGGTCGGTGGTATGGATGTGCATACTGGCTACCTGTGTGAAAAGTCGTGGGAGCGTGGCCACGGGAAGATTATGTAAGTGTGACTTGTAGTCACCTGATTTATTGAAGATTTGGACCAAGTATAAGGAGGTGCAATATTGCTTATTTGAGAATATATGCCTTAAAGGCGTTCGGTCCAGTTGGTTGTGGATTGTGGGGTGTTTGTCCCGGTGATGATGGTTGCTCTTGTGTGTTATGAGAAAAAGTGGGTTATTACGGACCCAGGTAAGGCTATCAGCCTAGTTCAGTGCGAGCAGAATCGGCTTGAAGTGAATGAATGGATTTAAACAAGACTATGGGCTTCATGCGAGTCATATGTGTTCATTTCTGTATAGCGCTCCTCAGGGAGGGGTATTGGAATATCAGGAGTTGTCCCGTCTTCATGTGATATTTCGATTGTGCCGTGTAAGTTGTGAAACGGCTTGATAATATCTTATGTGTTGAGATTCCGCATAGTGATGAGGTTATGGGAGCCGGATGGCTCTCGAGATTCAGATTTTATATATCGCACCTCAGTTGTGCTCGAGTTGTGTAGCATATGGCGCTATTAGTCTCCCCATAATGGTATTATGCACCCAGCGTGCTTGTGACCGATTTTAGTAATTTGTAATAGTGAGCAATTCAGCTCCGTGTATATTTCCTTATGTAAATCTTATGATGGGATCGGGTGGCACGCCGCCACGGGTATGTTATTTGGATCGGGTTGCACGCCGCAACAGATTGATGTTGAATACGATTCCCTATTATTATTTATTTCTTATGTTTGACTTCATATCTTCCGAGGAAAGTTCATATTCGTTGCGTGAGTTAGGTAGTCCCTTCTAGAGTCATATCTTATGTATCATTTATCATGTTCGAATTGTGGCCTATTGGCGCATGGTGGCATCATGTGAGACTGCTGGTTATGTCTAGGATGATTGGTTATCTGAGCAGTTCATATTGGGTGAGACGAGAATTATGGATCAGGTATCGGTGCGATGAGATTATGTGAAATATATTACAGGTCAATCACCATTATTTGGTTTGTAATGAAATGATGATCTAAGTCAAGATAAAAGATGTCAATGTGTGGTTAACTCTGCAATTGGTTAGAAGTTTCTACACATCTCCTCCGTTGTGGTGATATCGTCAGCGTTATAGCAGAATGTATGAAGGTATCTTATAAGGTGCCCTGAGAGCATCAAATTCGTAGAATTCTGGCTATTAAGGTTAAGTGAGCGTCATTGTGGTCAGATAATGGATCAGGGGGTGTATGGTGCTGATTCAGCAAAGGCACGTAGTTGTGTTCTGGTGCCTCGTGTGGTAGTTGATACGGTGTTCAAATATTAGAATCAGGCATGGTAGAGAAATTCAAGTGTTGGAACTGAGTTCGGAACTTATTTATGAATAAGAAGAGGATATCTTCAGATTTGATCAAGCTTGTGTGCTCAGCGGGGTTGTAGTAGCATGGGCAGGTGCACACGGTATTAAACAATGAATTCACATAACTCCGGAGCAATGTGGCACGTTCGAGGACGAACGTCTTTTTTAAGTGGGGGAGAATGTAACGACCTAACCGGTCGTTTTGATCTCTAGTGTGTCGTTTAGCGGTTGGAAGTCATGAATAGCTTCATTTCAGGTATATTGACTTGTGCGTATGGTCGAAATTGAAATTCAGGAAGATCGGAGTTGAATTGAAAGGAAAATATTAATTTCAGAAGCCTTAAGTTGGAAGAATCGACTCATAATGGAATTTGGAGAGAACGACGTCGGAATCAGGATTTGAATGTTCCAGCAGGTTCATATGATGATTTCGGACTTGGGCGTATGTCCGGATCGGGATTTGGATAACCCGGTAGCGTTTCGGCGTATAATGTGGAAGTTAGCATTTTTTAAGGAATTTCCTAAGTTTGGCTTGAAGCGCATTTCAGAGATATTGACGTCCGTTTGGGATTCCGAGTCATGAAATAGCTCTGTATGATGATTCTGGAGTTGGGAGCTCGATCGGAAGTGAATTCGGATGTCCGGAGGTCATTTTGAAGACATTTGGCAAAAGATAGAAAATTGAAGGTTTTGAAGAATCCGACCGGAAGTGGGAAATTTGATATCGGGGTTGGAATGCGATACCGGGAGTTGGAGCAGGTCTGTAATGTCGAATATGACTTGCGTGCAAAATTTGGGGTCAATCGGACGTGATTTGACAAGGTTCGGCATCGGATGTGGAAGTTGAAATTTCTTAGGTCTTAAAGATTTGGATTAGAGAGCGATTCGTCGTTTCGATGTTGTTTGATGTGTTTTGAGGCTTCGAGCAAGTCCGTGTTATGTTGTTGGTGTAATTGGACGGGGTCCCGGGGGCCTCGGGTGGATCCCGGGTGGTTAACGGATCGAAAGTTAAAGTTTGAAAAGAGCTGAAGTTGCTGTCATCTGGTGCGACCGCACCTGCGATTGAATTTCCGCAGGTGCGGCTTGGACGCCGAAGGTGCGAAGACATGGGGGTCCCAACTCTGCCAAGCACATGCTCGTCCCAACCCATGGACCAGGCAAACAAAATATACTTCGAAAACGAGTTTTGAAAAAGGAAGCATCAACGCTTAAAGTCTCACTTACCTCAAGTTCGCAACCCACCATCCTTTCCAATAAATCAAAACTATGCTCTCGGGTCTCTTGATTACTTCAAACTACACAAAGTCAAGTTTAGAATGGTAAAAAATCCTTAGGTGAACGTTCTCTAAATTTTTAGAGCAAGTTAAACTCGGGATTAAAGATTGACCTTAAAAGTCTACTCTAGTCAATGGGTCAAAATTCGCGGACCATGACCGCCAACGCATTCTCCTCAGCGAGAGGATTCCGGTACACCAATCAAAATCAACTTTTGATGAGGTTGCCCTTTCAAATTGATGATTTAGGTTAAAGAACCGTCGGGCTAAACTTTATCAATTTTTAAAAACTTTCACCATGTTTGTACCACAAAAACCTTCTCATAACCATCTAGTAAAGTTAAATAAAAGGTAAGGATCATTACCTTGATGATTTGGGTTGAAAATCCCTATCTTTCTCTTCTCTTTTTCTCTCTTTTTGTCCCTTTCTTTTCTTTTCTCCTTCTGTTGCGTTTTTTTTTTCTTTTTGCTTATGCTTTGTTCCACCAGCGGTGCTCGTTTCTTTTATTTGAAGGGGTTCACCCTTTTTTTCTTCTTTTATCCTTATACCCTTTATTTCTTTTTTTATTATTTCTCCCCTTATTTTTGATTAACGACAAAATATTTTTGTATTAAAAGAAAATATGGTTATTACCAAGAAAAATATTTTTCTTTCATACGAAACCACCCTAAGTTGCAATGTATTCTTTTTTATATCCTAATTTTGTTAAGTTCTTAAAGAATCTATATCTATATCTATATATACTATATTAAAAGCACGAAGATCGTTAGCGAAATATCGTTTGTCTTTTTTACCCTTTAAAATATTGAGTTCACATTAGATTAAATAGTAATTTGTGTATTTCATTAATAATTAGGAATAATTATATAATTAATTCTCCTATAATTTAGAAATGACTATTTAATTATTCTCCTATTATTAACCGTCTAGGAAAGTTAATAAATTTTTTCCTAATTTTTTTCCTATTCGTTCTACTCCCTATGTTGGAGTATTAAATGTATTTATTTTGTAGTTAATACCTTTTAGGTTTAGGAGATCTTTTTGGTTAAATTCTTTTTCCTTAAATCTCACACACAATTTTCTTTTTGGTTTTATTATTTGGTAAAATTACCTAATCTCAATATATAAATTTACTTACTAAAAGTTATATTCAAATATAAAATAAAAGGTTTAAATTTTGTAAATTGATGAATACTGATCCTATATATAGCTAACTCAATAAAGGAAAAAATTGTACTCTATAAAATTCTCCAATCATCATTCAATATGATCAGATTAAAGCTCTTTAAACATATTCAACTTTTCAGTTTTCGCAAGAAATACATAGCTTTTGAAGATCTTAGAGCTTTTCTAAAAAAATTGAAAAGCTATTATCAAGTTCTTTTTAGTAGAAAGAAGACAATACTTTTTTTTTTCTTGCGAGCAAAAGACATTTTATTATATTTCTTTAATCAATAAAAATATATATCAATTATTATAAAAGCACAAAGCCTCATAGCAAAATATTAATAAACCTTTTTGCCCTTAAAAATAACTTTCAAATAGGATAAAATTGACATTTAATTATTTTTCCTAATATATATAACTTTGAAATCAGTTGTAATATTATAAAAAATGTATTAACTTAATTTTTCATTTTTATTGATTACTACGTAACAAATAATAACATACATGGTTACTAAGACAAAAGCTATATTCATAAGATATTCTAATTTCAAATTACTAATAATTTTTTTTGTATACGTTAATTTAGTTTGTTGCTTAAATAATATTATTAGACAAGATCATGAATAAAATTCTTTATATGTGTGTCAATATCATGATCAATAGTTATCATTTTGAAGAACTCAAATTTTTACTTAATATTTTTTTGTGACTAAAATCATGCTTTGAATGTTATTTATATATTTTAAAAAAAATAATTCTCATCAATACAAGGTACACGCGCAACGCGCGTACCACGAGACTGGTAAGAGAAAAAGAGGGAATTATATTTGAATTAAGTAATTACCAAATGGTCAAAATTAATGAAGATCTCATTCTCATTTAATTATGAAGATCTTATTCTCAAAATCTCATTTTATTTCCTCTTATAAAATGTAGCAAATGAAGGCACAACCACAAACAATTTCGAAAGAATGGAACCCAAATTTCTCATTGTTCTCCTTCTCTCCTTTCCCTTTATTTTCTACAAAACATCCTCCATTGATAGTGTAGCAATTCACATTAGAAATGTTTTTCCAAAAAGTTCACCAGCTCTTGTACTCAATTGCGACGTTAACACAATAACAGTAGAAGCGAATGTGACAATTGTATCAGAAACACAATATGATACTGAAGTTAATATAGAATTTACATGTTTTTGCAAACTATTATGGGGTAGATTTATTTCCCATTTTAATGCGTTTGACCCAGCAAGAGACCCTCCAGATACTGATGAAATTTTTTGGCTGCCTAAAAATGACGGCCTCTTCTATTCATATGATAATATCACGTTTAACGCAGGTGGTAAGTGGGTAAACAATGGAAATTAATTTCTTCTATGTGGTTTTTTGTTTTGTTTTAATGTATTGTCCTAAGGGTAAGAAATGTGGAAGCAATAAGAGGTGAATTATGCCAGCCTTTTTGTATTGCATTTAATTTTGATTGTTTGCTGAAGGGTTATTCCTGTTTAAGTTGTTGCTTCTTTTCCTACAATTTTCAAGTATCCTTCTTAACAGATTGTTCCTCAATTTATATATCGTTGACTCATGATATAAGCTCTGCCACGGATATTTTAATTCTAGATGATATAAAAATTCAAAAGTAAAATTTACATGGTGTAACTAATTTATATATTGATACGGTGAAATTGAGCCAACGCATATCCATCGTGATTGTATGCAGCGCGAGTGTATGTGTTGATACATCGCAATTGAGCGAACGAGTACAACCTATCGTGACTGTGTCCACGACTATATCCATTGATACATCAAAATTGCGAATGCATACAACCTATCGTGACTGTATCCACCGCGACTATATCCGTTGATACAACAAAATTGATACATTAGCTATGAATTGTAATTAGGCAAACTACAATTAGGTATATTAATTAGGCTTTAAAATATAGTGTTCCACAAAAATTCATCATTTCAAAAGGTGAAATGAAAAAAGTGCCCCCCTTTTATTAGCTAGTTACCAAGAGGTTGTCGCCTAAATAACCTACCTTCTAGATTAAGAAAAGAAGGAGCCAAAGGGAACATTACATAAATAGCCAGTTGAATTTATTGTTTACTTTTTTAGTCGATATACGTAAATTATATACTTAAATTATAGTTATATATGTTTTATATATAGATTATTCATATATCATACATTTACTGGCTATTTTTAATTCAATCAGTTGGGTGGTGACTATTTAGATTAATTGTTATCGGTGGCCATTCATCTAAAAATTATATAGGTAATGTGGTATTACTAGGTATTATAAGATGAAATTATTGCATGTACAAGCTCCAAATAAACACCATTAATTTTGATGCGGATCCATAATTTAAAGTTAATGAGTTCAACTTTAATTTCGTATCATTAAATTTGTTATACCTTTTAAAATTATATGTTCAGAATTTGTTATTTTTGAATTTTAATCGTTTATACACACACGAAGTGGTGTGTCAAAAACGAGCTATATGACTCTCAAATAAAGTGATGTATAAAAAAAAGGATCTTTTCATATTTATTATTTATTTATTTTAGTCATATACATAGCTTATACATTGATTATATTTAATTATATATATATAATAAATATATTATACATATGTTATATATTCACCAACTATTTTTAATTTAAGCGATTTGATGAACGACTATCTAGTCGATACAATAATCACGCTAATGGACTTCTAGTGAATAAATCGCACGAACTCCTTACAATTGAATTTAATCGGAATATGCCACAGATCTAGTTGACCAATATTGTAGTAATCACCTTCGATCTAGTTGAATTCACTTAGGTTCTTACTAGACGGGTGTAGCCCGTGCAACCACGGGCCTAAGCGCGATATGGAGTTTTATATGTAGTCTATTTCATTTGCGTATCAAAATATACCAAATGAACATGCAAATCAAAAACCAAGTTCATCATAGAAACGGCTCGATAGATTATGGCTAATTCTCCAAAAGCAATTGTACACTATTACATAAGAACTATTGACTAAAATGTAAGAAAAAATGGAGGTCCTTTTAGCATAATATCCTCTTTCCTCTTCAGTTGAGTCTAAGATCACTTTTATATTTGACATATTTGTGTTGCAGGTGCTCGGATATGAAGCATCTAATTTCTTCGATCCTTTGTTCCTACATCTTATGATTAGTGTTGAAATCAGCAGGTTATTAAATGGTTTATTAGATGAAATTAGTGTACAATCTATTATAATAATAATAATACACCTTTTCCACTTTGAGAGAAATACCTCAATTTAAAAAACCTTACACAGGAACTATAATCGTTTCTACAAGCACAACCGCTAAATAACATGCACATTATAAACTACAGTCCTGCTATGTTGGTGGATATGAGACAAATGAGCCAGCACCTTATTACCTTATTAATAATATGACCTAACAATGGGTAGTTCTAGCCAATACGATGAGCCTAAAGAAATTACAGGCAACCGAGTTTGAACGCGCACACCAATAAGATAATTGGAACCTAGAGACAAATGCATGTTGTTTCTGAAAACATAAATCTAAAGTTTAAATAAATCAACTCTGCTGCCTATAACCTTCATCTTCCAGTATTTGCACATCTAGAAAAGATAAACCAATAAAAGTTTGTGTTCTAACCTGTTGCTAAAATAGAAGAAGAGTCCCTTAGAGGAACGTTCTGTTTCTGAAACTCGACTGCAAGTTAGATACGGCCATGAGGAGCAACGGAGCGAGAAAGACTACTCTTTTTTGACTCCTCTCTTTTTGGTCGTTGTTATATCCCGCAGTGATACGAGTCTTTACGTTTCATGTCGTCTAAGTTTCATCTCAACTTCTCTTTTTGATGAGCATGGATATTTCTTTTATTCAAAAGGCATTAATCCATCCTACAGATTATATCCATATTTAACTTGTCAATAAAATCTAAAAATAATGATAGAATAGTGACATTGTTTTTCAGTGCAAAATTTATGTTAAACACCAGAGCAAGCAGAGGCACAAATTATTATACAGTATAAGTAATCTAGTTAAGAATATAAGACAGAAAGCTAAATCAGTTCTGTATTGAGATGTAAGGCGAAAATACGGATATACATGTATGGGATTCAGGCAACACATCAAAGTAAACACGGAAAGCAATATAATGGTGGCGTGAATCTTTTTGCCTGCACTTGAGCATAATAAATGAAAAAACCTATCACCTGAGTTAACAGATAATTGATGTGTACCAAACTTAACATGAGATCAAACTTAAGAGGTGAACTCCAAAGTTGTAGGTGAATACAGACAGAGCTCGAGATATTGAGAGATGTATTCACACAGTAAATACGATAGCAGAATACAGTTTTTTCTTCTTCATTTTTTTAGTTATTTATTTCTCACTTTTTCTTTTTTTGCTAAAATGAGATGACTCCAGTGAAGGGCAACGGAAGATATACCTGTAAAAGCAGTTTCCATCCAAGCTCCTCTAGTCGTGCATTCTTCCCTGTCAAAAACATCAGAAGTCAGCATGGAATCTGACACTTCTTCTATCACTATACCACTTATCAACTGTTTCCTTAGCTTCCTTTACGGATACATGAGTATCAAATAGTGTCCATTATTTAGCTCATGAAAACTCAACAAATTCTATAGAAATCAAGGTAATTAAACAGATATTTTATCTCAAAATGCTAAAGTACCTTTCAATCGGGGGCAAGTTCAATTGTAGTTTTCATGTACGTAATTGAAAATATATGCCGTCCTACTTTCAGAGCCAAAAGCGTCCCTATTAGGTTCTGTATTATAATGTATCAAAGTCCCAATAGATCAAGACTTTTTCACTAAAATTCTTGTTCTTTTGAAGAAGCGGAGTTTTCTCTGGTTGAATTTCATGGAACAAGCTAAATAGCAATAACATGAGTTACCTATGTAGTGTTTTGCATCTCTCCTTGAAGAACTGCGGAGTACTTCAGCTTATCGCACGAGAAGCTAATTGTTGCAACGCCACATTGATAACTGAAAGAATGTGCAAGTAAGAAATAAATATAAAATAATGTTGAAATGGCACAACATCTCAAAATGGATAAAGACAGAGATCAAAAAAACTTGTTGGATACCTCAAACATTAGGTCCTCTATTTGCGAATAATACAAATTGGCTGCCATCATTCTGGCCAATAAGCAAACATCTCTAGTTACCTTAGGAGTCACTTATTAAGATATGAATTTTAGTCACAAAAGACATCACTAAAATGGTATTGTGTAAATTGTGCAACAATATCTAAAGTATAGTTCTTTATTCTGTGGGAATATTTTATCCTGTGTATCTTATAACATGTCCAAAATTAATCAGATGTTCCAATTTAGCAAACCGGAACTGATATTTACCCAGAAATTAAAGCAAAATATCGTTTCGAAAAATATCCAGAAAGATGGTATAAAAAAGGTATACGAAATTGGACTTACGCAGGCATAGTCAAGATGATGGTCACGACACTGACAGCCTCGGCGCATCAGAAGCCAAGCCACAACATATATGATACCCAAAATGATCTACGCAAATTGGTGGCCAATAACAACATGCATGTCCGAACTAAGGTAGATCTCACTACTAAAAAACAACTATTTACCGATGAAGCAGTACCGACAGACTTTTATCCGTCGGTATTCCGAAAGACTTTCCGACGGAGTCTTTCGATAATTTTAAATTTTTTAATTTTTAATTTTTTTAAAATTAAAAATTATGATATGTTGACCGGTCAAAGTTTAAATGATTGTACTGATGCACTCCGTCAGTAATTTACCGACGGATTCCGTCGGAATATTTTGTATTTATATTTTTGAATTATGTTTTTTTCGGAACATTTTGTATTTTAATTTTTAAATTATTTTTTTCAGGTACCGACGGTGTCTCTCGATACATTTATAAATAATAAATGAAAAAGACAATAAAGTTACTGACGGACACCCTCGGAACATTTTGTATTTATATTTTTGAATTATGTTTTTTCAGGAACATTTTGTATTTTAATTTTTAAATTATTTTTTTCAGGTACCGACGGTGTCTCTCGATACATTTATAAATAATAAATGAAAAAGACAATAAAGTTACTGACGGACACCCTCGGAACATTTTGTATTTATATTTTTGAATTATTTTTTTTTGGTACCGACAGTGTCTCTCGGTACTTTTAAAAATGATAAATGAAAAAGAAAATAAAGTTATCGACGTAGTCAATCCTACTGCATTTACATAATAATTTGAATATTGTTCTTAAGTACCGACGGACTTCCATCAGTAATTTAAATATATAATCTTACATATAATTATTTTGTATTTTTTATTACACAATACAGAAGG
>ML250685.1:0-14734 GCA_005239495.1 Nicotiana undulata
AGTCTAGAACCACCCTAAATAGAGGTCCTAAATACCTCCAGGACCATAGGTAAGGGACGGGTAATGCACACCTAAGGCACGAGTTAGAAGCCATTAGAACGCTTAGGTAATAACTAAGATAGTAATCGGGTAGTAAAGGAGATGATGACCCGTGCGCTAATACTATGAGTAGCGCCCCAACTTAGGGAAAGTTAACAAGTATTGCATGGAATGATCCTATAGGCCAAAAAACCTAGGACCCTTTTATCCTTCTTAAAGTAATGTTATCCCAATTTCTTTATTTTCCTTTAAGACTAATTTGCTTAGTTAAGTTCGACCGGGACCCACCGTTGTGGATCTCGAGGGGTGCCTAACACCTTCCCCTCAAGGTAATTTCGATCCCTTACCCGATCTCTGATGATGCAAACTAGTTTCATGAGTTAAGTGCTCTAGGTGCCCTAACGCACCTTAATCTGTTAGGTGGCGACTCTTTAAATCCCCACCCCATCCCAAAAGGAAGGGAGTTGTCTCAGAAATGTCGAAACCCGATTTTGCGAGGAAAAGGGGGCGCGACAGCATGGTGACTCTGCTGGGGATAACCCTTAGGCTCGTACAATAACAAACTTGATTTTTGTGAATTAGTCTTTAAGCATGCATTATTCTGTTAATACTTGCACACTCTTTACCTTTCGCACTTTATGTGAATTTATTTTCCTATTTTCAAGCATTTATGATTTCTCTTTACTATGGAAACTTACCTGTCTCTTTGTTTTATTTCTTAAACGCCTTTTCAATTACTCCCTCCGTTCCAGTTTTTGTGAACCTATTTCTTTTTTGGTCCGTTCCAAAAAGAATGACCCCTTTCTAAATTTGGAAACAATTTAGCTTAAACTTACAATTCTACCCTTAATGAGAAGCTTTTATAGCATCACAAATACTCTAGGCCCCTTTTTAACTTGTTTAGGACCACACATTTTAAAAGTCTTCATTTTTTCTTAAACTCCGTGCCCATTCAAACAGGTTCAAATAAATTGGAACAACGGGAGTATTAAATACCACATTTATCATTTTCTCAACGTGCAAATACGTGACAACATGCTATTTTTCGTTGCATAAATCATGCTCAACATCATATTCCACTCGTGCGTAATCAATACCATAGCAACGCTTGATGAGCGTTTTCTCTCTTCATATATATCACCCCTTTGAATTCGGAAAGGCTTATTTGCAGCAAAACTAGTTGATCAGCGGTGCAGTCGGCTGTTCCGTGCCTTTTCCCTTCAAGTTGTCCGCTTCAAGGTACTAATCTTGACCTCTATAGAAACCTTAATGTGATTAATTGTACATGCATAATGGTAAAACCTAGTCAGGGTTAATATGTTGTCTACATAATAACCCTTTAACAAAAGCCTTTTCCAAAAGTCCACTGGGGTTTCCATAATCCCAACAGACACAACCACGATTTGTGCATTAATTTGGAGAAATAAGTGTCAATATGCTAATCACTTATGTATAAATAGTTGAATCTAGAGGGGGAGAGGGCCTAACCTTATTTGTTTTGAAGAAAATGAGGCACGAAATCCCAAGGTTCGGCATGGTCCGTAACATACCACCACTGTTTCTAGATTGGTGGGAAGATCTCTCATCAAGTGACAAAAAGCATGTGAAAAAGGTCATGGGAAATTTGCCTTCTCTATTGGACATCCAACCGAATAATATATTAATTGAAGCTGCCAAAATGTTTTAGGATGGAGAAAGATCCGTGTTTCGCTTTGGAAACATAGAAATGACCCCTCTCTTGGAAGAAATAGGGGGATTCACTGGACTACCTTGCGACAGTCCCGGTTTATTGGTGCCGGAAAACCATACCGCTAGTTATTTTTTGAAAATGATGGGTTTGAAGAAGAACGACGATTTGGAGTGCCTGAAGACGTCCTACATACCCTTTGACTACCTCTATGAACTATATGGTCATAGAAAATCCTGTCGTATCATCCATGATGGATTCTCTATCACTTCCTTGGGTTGTATTCACAACAGGGTTTTTTTTTTCATTGTTTGCTTCCTGGGTATGATAGTGTTTGCAATGCAAGGGGAACAAATCCACACCATACTGGCCATGGTAACCAAAACCTTGATGGAGGGGATCGAGGGTCAAACATATACCATTGTCCCTATGATCATAGCTGACATATATCGGGCCTTAGATCCTGTCAGAAGGGGTTCAAACACTTCGAGGGTTTTAATCTGCTGCTACAGGTTTGGTTGTTAGAGCATCTCTAGAGAGGTCAATATCTTCGAGAGTTTCCACGGAGGCCGTGGAACGATCACATAGCTTTCCATCACCCTAAGAGAATGACCTGTATCCCAGACAGGTTTGCTCAACCAAAGAAGTCTACAGAATGGGTGCAGGTTTTCGACGATTTGACTGTGGATTAGGTTGAATGGATGTTCGAATGGTTCCCTACTAACAAGTTCATCATCAGATCTAGGGGCGCTCCGCACTTGGTGTTAATTGGGTTAAGAGACATAAACCCTTATGTTCCCATCAGGGTTCTGAGACAAGTAGGCAGAAACCAAGTCATACCGCGGGTTGCTAAAATGAGTCATTACAGGGCAGATTTTCAGGATGACGACATCCCATACAAATGTGAAGCTTAGCATATGTGGCACTCAAAGATTATTGTAGAAAAGGACACCATCGATCCAGATAGGGTATCACGCATGGAATGTATGCTTTTACCTATCATGGTTGGAAGAAAACATAGCAGGGATAGTTGAGTCGGGAATCGATCAAGGAAACAGGGTCATAGACGAAGTTGCGGAAGCCCTAGTGAAATACAACAAACTGCGCAAAAGGATTCATGAGTCTGAGGCCGAACATCTGGACCTACACAAGACCTTATGTGGAACTAATCAATGAATGGAGGGAAATGGCTATCAGGTCTAATGAAAGGCTGGAATATCTGGAGCAGGGTCTGATGGAGCTGGAGGAGAAGACTAGGAAGAGAGTCGCCGACTGCCAGAATGCTAAGGGAAGCGAAGAAGGACATCTAGAAAGGGTATACCTGTTATTGGGCATGCGCGACTTGGGGAACCTAATAAATGGGGCCAGGAAGATCAAGCCCGGGGAAGGTTCTTCTGGGACCAAGCAGATTAGGTTTATTTACTCTTTCAAATGTAATAAGGCTAAGTTCCATTAGTGACTTATCTTATTTAGTGTCGTTTTAGATTCATCCATTTTACATTAATAAAATGAGGCAATTATTGGCACTGAAGTTCTCCAAATCAAATTGTCGCTAGGCCTACCTCGGGAACAATAAGGCTCCCAAATTAGGACATGAATTTACATTCTTGCACTATGTGTTTAAATACTACAAACATTTTTTAGAACTCTTACTGACTTGGCTACCTTTGTTTTTTCTTTCCTTTGATTATTCCCATTCCCCAAGGTTGGTTCATGCATACTGGCACATCAGCTTATCATACCAGATCCAGAGGCCCTCCACCTTTCTCCTCCTCTAAGTATACCAAAAGGAAAAAGGGAAAGCTAAAATGGATGATATGAATGGCGTCAGAAAGGACTGTACTACAAATGTTGAGAATGCAGAAACTTCCGATGGTCGGGGCACTCAGGCCCCAAATGATTTGGTTTTACGGCTTGAGCAGAAGATACTTGAACTACAGGGTGAGCTTGAGCAGGTCCATAACTTGGCAAATCTCTCCCTCACACTGAATGTCCTAGATGTCAATCACCCAAATAACCAGAACCCTGTACCACCTCAGAACACACCCAACAAACGCCCGTAGAATCCTCCCGCACCTCACCAGTATACAACCCCTCCTCAACATCTCCCTACTCAATACCCGCAAACTACCTATCACACTCCTCAAAATACCCCACAACCTATCCCCGAACCTCAGAACTCCACCAATGATCACCACTATACCAAAACTCCAGTATTCATCAAAACAACCCTATATATGTGGAAACCCTACCTCACTCCACTCAACCAATCTCCTATACACCAGAATCCACCGAGAAGGATCTGCTTATCACGAACATGGCTGAAGAGCTCAAGAAACTAACAAGCCGATTTCAGGGTGTTGAAGGAGGTAAACGGATAAAATGTCTAAATTACGAGGATTTGTGCATACAGCCGGACATGGAACTGCCGGAGGGTTACAAACCTCCCAAGTTCGAAATATTTTATGGAACGGGTGATCCCAAGGTTCATTTGAGAACTTACTATGACAAGCTCGTGGGGGTCGGAAAGGACGAAAGGAGTCGCATGAAGTTGTTCATGAGAAGCCTTACTGGAGATGGCCTGTCTTGGTACATAAGCTAGAATGCCAAGAAATGGGATAATTGGGTGAGCATGACGTCAGATTTCATGGACAGGTTCAAATTAACAATAGAGAATGCACCAGATGTTTTCTATATCTATAAACTCAAGAAAAAGCCAACTGAGACTTTCCGCGAGTATGCTACTCGGAGGTCAGAAGTAGCGAAGGTCAGACCGACATAAGATAAGGAACAGATGACTAAGTTCTTTATCAGGGCGCATGATCCACAATATTACGAAAGGTTAATGGTTATTGAGAATCATAAGTTCTCCGATATCATCAAGCTCGGAGAAAGGATTAAGGAAGGTATTAAAAGTGGAATGATGACGAATTTCGAAGCACTACAAGCCACGAACATAGCATTGTAATCAGGCGGCATATCGAAAAAGAAAGAAATGGGAACAGTAATGGTTGCCCAAGGCCCAAAAACTCCATTTGTATACCAAACACCTCCACCCACATACCAACCATCACCTCCCAGATATTCCCAACCTACTACCGCCTACCATACCTATAATTCCCAACTATCCTATTATCAGTCACCTCCAACTCGTCCAAATTACCAAAAACCCAGGCCAAATTTTGACCGCAAACCACCCAAACAGTACACCGCCATTGTTGAACCCATCGAACAATTGTATGAAAATTGAAAGCTGCTGGTTATGTCACCCCTATTTCTATTGTGGCAATGGAGAATTCTTCTCAATGGGTCAATCCAAACCAGACCTGCGTACCATTCCGATATGAAGGGACACACTATTGACGAGTGTCGCACCTTGAAAGACAAGATCCAAACACTGATTGATAATAAGGTCATACAAGCAAAGGAAACTGTACCTAATGTCCGCAACAATCCCCTACTAGATCATAGGGGTGAAGGGGTCAATGTAATAGAAACTGATGAAGAGTGGGATCCCGAGGGATCAATCGGGCTTATTCGAGAAGGTGATGATCCTAAGAAACCTGCAGTGACACTCAATCCCATTATGGTGTAGGTACATCCACCGGTTGAAGTCGAGGTAGCCGTATTGGTTCCTTTTGAAGTAGAAGTAACACCACCTACAGCAGCACCTGCTCCATTTGAGGTGGAGGTTGCCACACCTTTCATTGTAACGGTGGCATCCACACCGCCCTTCACTTCCAATGTTATACCTTGGGATTATGTAGCCAAAGCTAGAAAAAAAGGGAAAAGAGAAAATGGAAGAATCCGGCGTTGCACAAGGAATGACCAGAACAGGAAGGGTTTATACACCTGAACATTTGGGAGAAACCACTAACAAGCTTCTAGTAAACCGCCCATTATTGATATTGGTCCAGATGACCTTTGGAGGAAGGTATAAGCAAGGGAGTACTCTGTTGTTGATCATCTGAACAAGACTCCCGCCCAAATATCCATCCTGTCATTGTTGCAAACTTCTGAGACACACGGGAATGCTCTGATGAAGGTGTTGAATGATGCATATGTGCCCAACAACATCAATAGCGGAGAAATGGTCAATATTGTGGGGCAAGTGCTGGAAATCTACAAGATCACTTTCCATGAGGATGAGCTTCCACCTGAAGGGTTAAGTCATAACAGGGCACTACATATCACAGTGAAATGCGAAGATAAATTGTTCGCTAGAGTTTTGATAGACGGAGGATCCAACCTCAACATTTTCCCGTTGACAACTCTGAAGAGGTTGGGCAAGGGTTTACACTAGATACGAGCAGGGAATATGAATGTGAAAGCATTCGATGTTTCTCAAAGGTCTACCATTGGAGAAACTAATCTCTACCTGCAAATGGGTCCTACCTAGTTTGATGTTGAGTTTCATGTGCTGGACATATCCGCCTCCTACAATCTACTGTTGGGACGAACTTGGATACATGCCGTTAGGGCTGTAACATCTACTTTGCACCAGGCTGTGAAGTTTGAATGGAACTATCAAGAAGTGATCATCCATGGAGATGGGAGCAACCCCATTTACACCAGTCAGACTGTTCCGGTGGTTGAAAATAGAAGGAAGTTAGGTGGATAAACCTACCATCGTATCGAATGTGTTAACGCGATCGAGAAGGATAAAGGGTGGAGTAGCAAGATAGAAAGCATGTTAGCATGGAGAGGGTTCGAGCCCAACAAGGGGCTTGGTAAAAATCTTCAGGGTATCTCCAAGCCAATACAGCTGAAGCGCCATGTTACCACCTTTAGGCTGGGGTATCAGTACACCTGGAAGGAATACGATGATTGGTCACCACCATGGCGTGGTCCATACTACCCTCTTTAGAAACCCGTTCCTCACTTAAGTCAGACCTTCCGTCAGGCCGATATCATATGGGGATCAGAGGAAGAAAAAGCGTTGGCAGCATTGAGGATTCTGTTCTTGGAAGATGATGATATGGATTGTTGTGTGATCGTAGAAGAGGAGGAGGAGGAGTAGGAAGGCCCTACTATCCAAGATGTGGAGAGAGGAGAATTCCTCAAGAACTGGACTGTTAGACCATCAAGGGCCCGACGAGTCCCAGGGTAGTGAGGCTGAATATCATTGTTTACTTTTTCTGAAAAAATGATTTCCCCTTTAGCATTTTGTTTTAAATAATATTTTCAATGTTCTAAAAATGTTATTTGAGTTATTAATAATCATTTTTTTTTACTCTTTAAATGGATTGATGTTTTATTATTACTACTTTTCTGTCATATCTTTATCCCTACAACATTACTATTTCCTATCTTGATGAACCGACAACTGTGACATGTAATGAGACAACGCAACAAAAGGACTGTGATTCAGAAGAAGAGGATGTAATACCTAAGGAGATTGTTAGAGATGTAGAGGATTTTGAGAACAAGCCCAAGTCCAACCTGGACGAGACTGAGATAGTAAACTTGGGAGACTATGAAACCGTCAGGGAAACCCGCATAAGCATCCATTTGTCACAGTCAGAAAGGGGAATACACTAAGTTCCTGAAAGAATATGAGGATATCCTTGCGTGGTCATACGACAATATGACCGGATTGAGCACATCCATAGTGGCCCACAAGCTGCCCACAAACCCAATGTGTCCGCCGGTAAAGCAAAAACTCAGGAAATTCAAGCCAGATATGAGTATGAAAATCAAAGAGGAGGTTACTAAACAGATCAAAGCCAAGGTCCTCAGGGTAGTTGAATATCCAACCTGGTTAGCCAACATTGTGCCTGTTCAGAAGAAGGATGGGAAAGTCAGAGTCTGTGTTGATTATCGGGATCTCAACAGAGCAAACCCAAATGATGATTTCCCGTTGCCAAATATACACATTCTGATCGACAATTGCGCCAAGCATGAACTCCAGTCCTTGGTAGATTGCTTCGCAGGTTACCATCAGATCTGGATGGATGAGGAAGACACCAAGAAAACAACCTTCATTACACCGTGGGGATTGTACTGCTATAAAATGATCCATTCGGTTTGAAGAATGCTGTGGCCACCTACATGAGGGCCATGAAAACTATTTTTCATGACATGATACATAAAAAGATAGATGTATATGTGAATGATGTCATCATTAAATCCAAGAAGGCCGCAGATCACATAGCATACTTGAGGAAAATATTTGACCGGTTGCGGAAGTATAACTTGAAACAAAATCCTGCAAAGTGTGCATTCAGGGTCCCTGCCAAAACGTTGTTGGGATTCATCGTCAGTCTCCGAGGAATAGAGTTGGACCCATCAAAGGTCAAATCAATCCAAGAATTACCACCACCAAAAAGCAAGAAAGGTGCGATGAGCTTCTTGGGGTGCCTCAATTACATCAGCCATTTCATAGCACAATCCACAGTAATATGTGAGCCGATTTTCAAGATGCTGAAAAAGGACGCTGCAACCAGTTGAACCGAGGATTGTCAAAAGGCTTTTGACAAAATCAAGGAATACTTGTCCACACCACCAGTCTTAGTCCCACCGGAGCCGGGTAGACCACTGCTACTCTACATTGCAGTGTTAGATGGAGCTTTCGGTTATGTTCTATGACAACATGATAGGACAAGGAGAAAGGAACATGCCATCTATTACTTGAGTAAGAAGTTCACTCCTTATGAAGCACAATACTCTCTTCTAGAACGCACTTGCTGCGCTCTAACATGGATAGCTCAGAAGCTAAGGCGCTACTTCTGTGCTTATACGACGTGTCGCATATCGAGAATGGATCCCTTGAAATACATATTTCAGAAGCCCATGCCTACTAGAAAGCTGGCCAAGTGACAAATCTTGCTGAATGAGTTCGACATCATCTATGTAACTCAGAAAGCAGTCAAGGGGCAAGCATTGGTAGACCACCTTGCCGAAAACCCTGTGGGAGGAGAATACGAGCCTTTGAAAATGTATTTTCCCGATGAAAAAGTATCATTCGTAGGAGAACACATTGCTGAAGCCTATGATGGTTGGAGGATGTTTTTCGATGGAGCCGCGAATTTCAAAAGAGTAGGTATCAGAGTCGTTTTGGTATCAGAAACTGGTCAACATTACCCAGTGTCAGCAAAACTCAGATTCCCCTGCACTAAATATATCGCGGAATATGAAGCTTGCATATTAGGGCTCAACCTGGATGTTGATATGAACATTCAGGAACTGCTGGTGATCGGCGATTCAGATTTGCTTGTGCACCATGTACAAGGAGTGTGGGCTACCAAGAATTCCAAGATACTACCTTACTTGCATCATGTGTAGGAAATAAAGAAGAGGTTCACAAAGATAGAGTTTCGGCATGTCCTCAGGATTCAAAACGAGTTTGCTGACGCATTAGCCACCTTGTTATCAATGATACAGAATCCAGACATGAACTTCATTGATCCCATTCAAATAAGGATCCATAACCAGCCGGCATATTTTGCCCACGTTGAAGAAGAAACGGATAGAAAACCTTGGTTCCACGACATCAAAGAGTATTTGGCGAAAGGAGAATACCCGGAGCATGCAAATCATACTAAAAAACGCACGCTTCGGAGGTTGTCCAATCACTTCTTCCAAAGTGGAGGAACCCTATATAGAAGAACTCCTGATCTGGGATTGTTAAGGTGTGTTGACACAAAAGAGGCTTCTATATTGCTCGAGGAGATACATGCCGGAACCTGCAGCCCATACATGAATGACTTTGTCTTGGCCAAGAAGATACTCAGGGCCAGTTACTTTTGGATGACCATCGAAACAGACTGCATCCGGTATGTTCAGAAGTGCTACCAATGTCAGATATATGCAGGCATGATAAGAGTGCCGCCAAACGAGCTTAATGCAACAAGCTCACCTTGGCCCTTTGCTACTTGGGGAATGGATATTATTGGTCCAATCGAGCCCACCACCTCAAACGGGCACCGATTCATTTTTATGGCCATCGACTACTTCATTAAATGGGTTGAAGCTGCATCTTACAAAGCTGTGACTAAGAAGGTCGTTGCGGATTTCGTCCGTGACCAAATTGTTTGTCGATTTTGAGTTCTAGAGTCCATCATCACCGAAAATGCCGCCAATCTCAACAGTGATTTGACGAAAGCCATGTGTGAAGCCTTCAAAATAAAACAAGAATTCCACAGCATACATGCCTCAAATGAATGGAGCCGTGGAAGATGCCTACAAAAACATCAAGAAAATACTAAGGAAAATGGTAGAAAATTACAAACAATGGCGCGAAAAACTACCATTCGCCTTAATGGGCTACCGTACCACAGTCCGCACATCAACCGGAGCAACTCCCTACCTGCTGGTTTACGGTACTGAAGCTGTCATTCCCACCGAGGTAGAAATTCTTTCCTTGAGGATCATACAAGAAGCCGATCTCAGTGATGCAGAATGGATAAGGAGCCGCTATGAGCAACTAGCCCTCATAGACGGAAAGAGGATGAATGCAGTATGTCACAGTCAGCTTTATCAGAACATAATGCCCAGAGCCTTCAACAAAAGAGTCAAGCCAAGACAGTTCACACCGGGGCAGCTAGTGCTGAAAAAGATCTTTCGCATCAAGATGAAGACAAAGGGAAATTCTCTCCCAACTGGCAAGGTCCCTACATGGTTCACAGGGTACTGATAGGAGGAGCACTCATACTCGTAGAGATAGACGGGGAAATTTTTTCAAAGCCAATCAACTCGAATGCAGTCAAAAGATACTATGTGTAAATCTTATGTTTTTCTATATGATGTAAATTGAACTATGCTCGACCTGATTCTCGTTTAAGAGGGGATACGTAGGCAGCCCCGTGGGTTCGGTCACAATTTAATAAAAATTTTATTTCCCCCACAATAAAAAACTGGGGCAGAATTTTGAGGAGGACCCTCAAAATGCTGAAGCAAGTTCAGCCAACCGCAACATATGGAGCTGTCAGAAAGGTCACCTAGTTAACTGGGGCAGAATTTTGAGGAGGAGTTGCAATGTCTCTTATTGTGTCACATTTACTGGTTCATCTAACTAATTTATAAACTATATACTACTATGTCTTTGAAAATTATGCACGCATGGTTTTGAAAAGAAACTCCGCTTTAACAAATGCTACCCCGATAACTTGAACAGGATCTTCCGATAGAGCGGAGCAAATCGAGCAAGCAAAGGCACAGACCAACCACCCCTGCAAAACTCACAAATGTTTCTTTGAATGCAGGACTATATCATCATGATAAACACCATCGCAACGACACAATCTCTATGTATCAAACACATTGGCAGCTAAGAATACTGCACTCTTACTCTTCTCTTTGCATTGTCCCAAACATTGCATGAGACTAAGAACTGTCCCGACTCTTGCATGAGGCTAAGCCATGCCTCCCATTTGCATAAGGCTAAGCATTTCCTTATATTTGTATGAGACTAAGTTGTGTCTCAATCCTGCATGAGGCTAAGCCCTGCCTCCCACTTGCATAAGGCTAAGCATTGCCTTCTCTTTGCATGGGACTAAGCACTGTCCCGAACCTTGCATGAGGCTAAGCCCTTCCTCTCTATTTGCACAAGGCTAAGCACCGCCTTCTCTTTTCATGGGAGTAAGCACTGTCCCGGATCTTGCATGAGGCTCAACCATGCCTCATATTTGCATAAGGCTAAGCATTGCCTTCTCTTTGTATGAGACTAAGCCCTGTCTCAAATCACTTGCATGAGCCTAAGCCCTGGCTCTCTATTTGCATAAGGCTAAGCACTGCCTTCCAGTTGCACGAGATTAAGCCCTGCCTCTCTGTTTGCATAAGGCTAAGTACTGCCTTCTCTTTGCATGGGACTAAGCACTGTCCCGAATCTCGCACAAGACTAAGCATAGTCTCTCTTGCATTGTTTTTTTCTATCGGGCTAAGCTCTACCCTCAACTTCATACAAGACTAAGCTCTGTCTTGTTGCCTCTAGCATCATGTCTCTGCAATTCATGGGCTGATATATAGCCCACTTGTCTGAAGGCGTCATAATCTGAAGGCACCATCCTCATAGCCAAAAAACACGATGCCATGGCCTGAGGATATATCAAACTTGCACATCATTATTCAAAGTCGTTATGGTTCGGAGGCACCATTTTCATGGCCCGAGAACATAATTTCATGGCCTATGAACCCTTAGCGCACAACTCATGACCCAGGACGTCATGGTCTAAGGACGTCATTCTCAACTATCCAAAGACAATTATCATGGTCTGAAGGGAATTCGCATCATGTCTAAATTTACGCAAAGTTATACGCATATGATTGCCTTAAATCTTCTGACTTGTAGGTGACCCAGTGAGTAAATGTTATCCCAACAGGAGCAATCCCGCTCCAGTTTCTTCAGACTATTTCAAACCTGACCGCTCTCCATAACCGTTTTGCCTACTCGAAACCTTGTGTCTGTCTCTGTGATAACTTCATTGGTTTATTTCACCGGTGGATACAGAACCACACACGACCTGATTCTTGTAAAATCAGGGATATGTAGGCAGCTCGAAAACTAGAGTGCGGCCTATATCTCTCAGGTCACTCTATTCGGTCAAAATTGGCCATCATATCTTTACTCGACAACTCTTTCATCCTTCCCGGGTAAAGAGGGGCAGCTGTTGATACCCAATTTTTCCTATATTATTTTCAAAATGCATATATATTTTCAAAATAATGCATGAGCATCAATTAGTATTTTCCATAATTTTCCGTAATTAAAGGATTTTAAATCAATTTATTCCATCATTTTATTATCTAAATAATTACTAATTTCATCACAAATGATTTTATAATAATTTTATTTCTTAATTTTATCATTTATATTTATATTAAGCTTTAATTATTCTATGCATAATAGTATTTAAATCTATAGGTTGTAATTGAAATGACTTTGCAGTAATAGCCCATGTGTCCATAATTGCTTTATTTTACACGAAAATGACTTTTTATATTTTTATAATATCAAGTAATTATTTTAAATCATTTTAAAACACAAATAGAATTTTTCATCATTTATTAACTATTTTTATAAATTATTTTATTAAATTAAGTGGGTATTTAAAGTATAGCTCTTTTTAGTTAATTTTCGGACCCCAGCCCAATAACTATCAGCCCAATTATCCTAACCCATAACCCAATACTCAAACCCTTTAACCTTGATTCAATTACCGGCCCCACCCTAAAACTCATCTAGCCGTTGATCTCAGAAGACCAACAGTCCAGGACCCCCTTTCCTATTTTAATTACTCCAACTCCTTAAACCCTACCCTCATTTCCCCCAACCCGCCGTCCTTCTATCCCATCTCTTCTCTCTTCTCTCTCACCCCCCTTATAATCATAGCCCGTTGTCAGTGATATCCTCCTTGATTCATGGGGTTTTTCTTCGATTCCATGCCTTATCCGGCCTCGTCTCTCTACTGATTGTTTGATTTTCATGTTACTTGAGGATAATCTCAAGAGATTCAAACTAGATTTGGTTCAATAATATCTGCTTTCTTAGTTAATCCGTCTATATTCACTCCGATGTCTGTGAGTACTAATGCTTTCGTGTTTTTATGGTTTAAAATCTCCGGTTCAAACCCGATTTGATTTACTTTTGTTTATTTTCATGAACCTTGCTATTTCTGGTTAAATGCGTTTAGATATCTCTAGATCTGAAGCGGTTTTAAGTTTGTTTGGTATTTTTCCCTTAAGATTTTCTGTTTTCATTATTATTGTTAACCGATTTTATTTTACCCTAAAAGCTAGGGTTTCGATTTCTAATAGGGTTTCTGCAAATAATGTTTAAACGTTTAAATGTTTCTACTCTGGTTTTCCTCTTTACTGTTTCGACTAATTCTTACTCGAGTCTCATCTCTATGTCTTTGATATGCATTAGGGTTTCAATTATTTGACTGTTTGTTATAATGTTTTGCCCATTTACCTTAGCTCTGTCAATTAAAGTGATTAATTGGTTTACTTGCCTAATTAGGGTTGAAATTGTGCTTTCCTTTAATACTGATATTTCCTTATCGTATTTTTACCTGTTCTTTCCTTATATGTGATTAATAATTGGTGCTACTTTCTTTAATTCCCTTTACTGGCATGTTTTTTTTTGCTTTGATTACTAGGGACGACTTATAATGGATATCTGGACTTACTGCTTACCTTATTTAAACCTTAATCTTGTCTGCCGATTTATTCAGTGTGAGATTCTCCTTAAATTAAGTGATACTTACTTGATTCTACCTGTTAATTGATTCATGTTAACCCTAATTGACTGATTAATTGTCAAGACCCAATTCTCCCTCCGACTGGGTCTCGTGACGGCACCTAGTCTAGATGACTAGGTAAGCCTATTAATTAAGCGAAATTTAGATAAAACAGGTAAAATAATAGTAAGTGAAATAAATCGTACTAAAGTCGACGCCGCTCGGCATCCACAATTACTTTACCCAGAAACCGGAATATCACAACACATCACAAGCTACTCTACTTCTCAATAAGTACAACTGGATAGAAACGACCGTATAGTTTCATCTACAAGTACTACAACTGCAAGATAGGAAGGGGACTCGGAGATCTGCGGACGCTGCAGATTATACCTCGAGTCTCCTATTATCGCTGCTACTGGCTAGCTGAGATACCGTGTACTAGGACCTAGATATGCACATGGGGAAAAAACATGCGTAGAAGGGCGTGATTACTCCACATTCGGTACCCAGTAAGTGCCAAGCCTAACCCCAGTCAAGTAGTGACGGGGTCAGGTAGAGGCCCTACTGAGGTTTGCAAAATAACAGATATAGAGAACAAGTAAATAAAACAGGTGATAATCGATAGGAATTATAAGTAAAGGATAGCAAGAAACGGTATAATCAAATGCTTGGATCAACGCAATATATATATATATATATATAAAGCTCTGTAAGAAAGTAAAGGTACAATGCAATGCAAAATGAGGGAAAGGCTCAGATGTATGCCCGCAATCCCTGTATGCAATGCAGAATGAGGGAAAGGCTCAGGTCTATGCCCGCAGTCCCT
>ML250686.1:552-18944 GCA_005239495.1 Nicotiana undulata
CACAGAATACTGCATAATTGAGCATCGATCTTCTCCCAGTGTGCTTTAACCTTTTCATCTCCTTCGTTAGACCTCTTGATTAGATGATCTTGAACACCCTGACCTTTACACTACAGCTCGACAGATGAAGCCCAAGCTAAGTAGTTTGAACCTCCCATTAAAGGTTCTGAGGTAATCATAATAACGGAACTGCCAGAGCCCGGATTTTTGGACCCGAAAACATCAACTCCAAAAGACATCCTTGAATTGAAGAGAGGTTTATAAAATTACACCCAAATAATAGAAAGAATCAATTGGAAATTCCCTGAAACAGACGAGGGGAACACTGTAGCTGCCGTAAAAGGACTGTAGTTGCCGGAAAACTTTCAAAGTACTCTGAATCGAAACATAAAGGCACGGATAGGGTCTGAATTACTGTGGGAATAGGCTGCCCTGAAGAAGCTCAGCCAAAAAAATGGCCGGAAGATGCCGCAAACGCCGGAAAGCACTGTAGCTCGCCGGAAAAATTCAAAGTCGTCGGAATATGTCGGAAATAGCACCAAGGAACTCGGAATGGACAGGCGAGTAAGCTGTCCTCAAGACGCGTGGCCAAAAAATGGCCGGAGGAGGGCTCACGCGCCGGCGCGTGGGGGTCACGCGCTGCCAGAGAGATGGCTACTGCCGGCGCGTGGGCGCGCGTGAGGGTAGGTCTGGCGGAGATTTTTTCTAGGGTAGGTCGCCGGAGGCCGATCTACCTAGTGGTGGTGTTGGATTTTGCACAACACTGATAAAAAATGGCTTTTGACTGCGGCAGACCTGTGTTCGCCGGAAAAAATTCCGGTTGATTGAATTTTTTTTCCCCCGGAGTCGCTGGAATTGATGCACAGCGATAAAACTCTCACAATTGCTCTGATACCAAGTGAGAAAACACGGGAGAAAATAATATCTTGTTATTTTCAATGATACAATGAGCCCTATATATATAGATATTACATGTCCTACTCCTAGTACACATAGGATTAGGGTTAGAGTTACTTACTCCTATTTGACTACTTAACTAACACTAACCATCTTCGGTGCAGGAATCATCAAAGAGAACCAGGAAAAAGAAGATGATGAAGATTCATATGGTGAAAGAAATAGGGGAGTGAGATCGTCAATCAATCCAGATTCTGATTCGGACTGATGAGTTATTAGTGGTCACCGGTTTTGAATCAAATGACTATTCGTCAGCGTTTTCTGTTGCTGTTTTTTTTTTTTAATCATTGGGATACCTTGGAGTATCTACTACAAAATCTTTGCTTTTCTTGAGATGAAATGTACCAAAGATTGATTGAGTGGTGCCATTGTCAGTTGTAGTGGTTTAACATTTCTATCTGTTGCTTCTTAATCCAGTTGTTTCAAAAAAAAAAATGAAGTGTACTGCAAAGAGGTATTGATTCATAGATTTTTCACAAGAGGGTCCGTAAAACATGTACATCAGAAATATTTTGAAAAATCAGTAAGTCCATGTGAAATTCTTGAATGCATTCGTATCCAATTATTCACCGTATAACAGAAACTTTCAAATCGTAAACTATGAAGTGCTGCGTAGGTAAGCGCATTACCCCTCTTTGAAGCTTTTATGTCATACCCTAATCTTTTCAAAAGCTCTACGTAATCTGCTTTTATTTTTTGGAATTAAATATTTGCTTAATTCCATTCATATTGAGCATTAATATCTCTATAAATGGATATCCCGTATTATCACCAAACTCTGCTCTCCTTGGTATTTTCCTTTTCTCCACTCGTTTCATATCTTTATATTCCTGCCAAACCTCTCTTGTTATAAAAGTTGTTTTGAAAGAAATCTCTAATTAGCCTTATTGTCTCTGTTGATGCATAGATGTGGTGCTTTGATTCTTGATGTTCGAGATTATGTCTCCAGTAATCAGTGAAGTTCTTCTGTCTGGTTTTACCATTAACTCAACTCTGCATCGTCGTACTCACTTAGTTCAATCCTTGTCAGTCGTCTTCCTCTACTGGTTCTACGTGTTTTCATGAAAGAGGAGGAAACCTCAGTTTCCTTTTTCTTACTCATTAAACTTTATTCAAGATCCCAACCCTTTGACTACATTTCAGTTGTTATTTACCTTTTGTAGCAGGGTACTTTTATTTTCCACGAACAATTACTCATAGTTATGGCTTGTTCAAGTGGAACATCTTCAGGGTCATTGAGGAACTACGGTCCCCAAAATGATCATCTCCAACAAGTAATAAATCAAAGGAAACGCAAAAGGTTGATATCCAACAGGGAATCCGCAAGAAGATCAAGAATGAGGAAACACAAATATTTGGATGACCTAATGGCTCAAATGAGTCAACTCAATGAGGAAAATAACCAAATTGAGATTAACATAAATATGTTCACTCAGCTTTACTTGAAGGTGGAATCAGAGAATTCTGTTCTGAAAGCTCAGATGGCTGAGTTAAGCCACAGGCTGCAGTCTCTAGACGACATCATTAACTGCAGGAAATCAGCAACAACAACTAAAGGAACTGAGGATTTATGGGACTATTATGGAGAAAATATGAATGATGTTAATATTAATGGCGGAGATGATTCCTTCAACTCTTGGAATTTTCTCCATGTTAATCAGCTTATCATGGCTTCTAATGATGGACAGACCATTTGGTCGTTATAAAAACATTTAAAATGATCATTGGTTGTGTTTTCTGTTACTACTAAGATAATAGAAGTAGTTCCATTATTATGTGAGTAAATCAAATCACTGCACTTCTCTTTTCTTGTAACTTAATGACTCTTTTGGGTTGTCGGTCTGTTTTATCTTCTTTAGACTTTTTATTGGGTGTTCAATATTACTCAGAATTTTTTCATTTGTTTTGCTAAATAATTCACAAGCTTTTATTTCCCTGCTTGGTTTCGCTTACGCAATCCTTCACTACAGTGGCCTTTGACAAATAGTAGAAAATGTAATCGTTATGTACAATTGTATAATATTTGGGCGGTGGAGTTTCTTTCATTCAGTTAATAAAGGTCTCGAAGGCTGTTGGGCGTGCATAAATTGAAATATCAGCCTTGAATTATTGGCAGAAAATGTTCTTTTTAAAATATATGATAATATATAATACCGAACAAACTAAACCTATAGCTATAGAAACACTAGATAATTATTTCAAACGTCACCAGTCACTCATGTTATTATGAATCTCCACTGCTTTGCCCCTTCCAGCTTAATGCTATATAAATTAGCAACTAAAAGGAGCAATTTTTAATGTTGTGGCACTCGTTTTCCTTATATGGGAGAGTGTATGCTTAAGAAATTTATTGGAGTAGATGATATCACTTAGAAAGAGTATTATTACATATTATAATATTATTCCATCATACTGTCATATGTCATATGTCATCCACCGGAACAACGGCGACAACAACAATAACAAACCCAATTTGATCCCAACAGGTGGGGTCTGGAGAGGATAGTCTGTACATAGACCTTATCCCTACCTAATGCAGGTAGAGAGACTGTTTCCAATAGACCCTCGGCTCAGGAAGAGCAAGAAGAAGAAGAGGAAAAAAAGGAAGAAAGAAAGATGGAAGAAAAAAGAAAAGGGAGAGATAAAGAATAAGTAGTACCAAATAATAGCAACAAGAATATACCTGAGGCGAACAAAATCACATAACGTAATAAAAATATAAGAATATGAAGGGACATGCATGCTACTAAGACTATCAGTGAACAACTATAAACTACCTACTAACCTTCTACCTTAATCCTCGACCTCCACACCCTTCCATCAACGGTCATTTCAGTGAGCTGAAGCAGCGTCATGTCCTGCCTAATCCACCGGAACAATATGCAGAATTAATGGTCCCTTTCCTATCCTCTTGACATACTTTAGTTTATCAATTTATTACTTGAGATTAATTAATAAGTCCAGATTCAACTCTTTATAATACTAGTCAATCAAGTATTCAGCTTAATATACTAAAGGGGATTACTTCTCACGCATGAAGGGCCGTGAGGCTAAATCAGATATAAAAAATGAATATATATAATAAAACTTTGCTAAGTATACAGGTACTCTGCTCGGTTAAAGGAAACTAAAAAGTGGGTACTTTGCTAACCTGTTAAAGTTAGAGGGTAAATTCAATAAATGATCATACAACTGTGATTTTTTTAATTTTTCACCAAAATTATATAATCATGCTTTCTTACACAAAAGTCATAAAATTTTCTCTAACTCACACAAGAATTTTATTGACCGAAAAATACGACTTTTCGATAGTTTTTCCTTATTCCATATTTTTTTATTTAACAAATTATACTCCTTCCGGTTCACAATAAGTGTCCAGTTTCTTTTAGCATGCCCATTAAGAAACTACTAAATTCTATGCAAAAAAAACCTAGTATAATTACCCTTCTTAAAGTATTGGTCACATAATTATAGTGAGGAGTGAGAAAAGTTTTTTAGGGATATGCACATAAGGGTAAAAGAGTAAAAACAAATTGAATTTTTTCTTGGTAACATAACTGGACACTTATTTTGAACCAAAACAAAAAAGGAAACTGGACACTTATTGTGAACCGGAGGGAGTAATCTAATTAAAATAGAAATGATCCGATCGGGCCCGACCAAAACAAACCAATTACGTGTATACATAAATTAAAATAATATTAAAAGTGAATTATTCCCCGAAAATACACGATACTTGTATTTTTTGTTTTCTTTTTCAAGATTTTCGTTCAAATTAATAGCATTTGTAGACAAATAAATTTTTATTAAATTTAAATCCACAAGTAATTTGGATTTCATCATATATTAAGTACATCTTAGTCCAAATGATACTATGGGCTAGTATAATAGGGTCGATTATTTAAATCTAAAATAAATTGATTCAAATAAAAGTCCGATGTATTATTGGGCTAACCCGTCAATTTGTCTTCTATCAAATGGGTCAGCCCATAAGCTTCAAGCCCAATGATCCACTGGGGTTTTCTTGGAGATTACTCCACCCCACACCTATATAAATGTGTCAAAGGAGAAGGCTAAGACAAGCAAGTAAGTAAAAGGAAAGGCTAAAGAAGCTCAGGAGAATAACATCAAGGTTTCCATCTATATCTGCAATCGTCGCATGTGGTCAAATTCCAAAGGCGAACTCAAATCATAGGCGGGCGGCTTCAAATCTTTCGTCCGTGATAACCCAACACCAAATCCTGGTTCGTGGCGACCTTCAAATTGTTCGTGACGTACTACAAATCTAAAATCCGTCACGTTCAAGATCAAGCTCTCAAGCTTTTGAACCATCGTCCGTGAGGAGAAGAATCAAAGGACTACTTCTCTTTAGATTTTGAGATATTTTAGAGATTTTAACTCCATCACTTGAAATCGAATATAATATTTGTCGCTATATTTCTTCTCTTGATTATTATTTTCCAGGAGGGAAATTTAGTTGTTAGAAATTTTGGCACGCCCACTGGGACCATCTATACCTCCATCTCTTCTCAACTCTCAACATTCAATATAACTAAGATGGATTCAAAGGAGATCGACCCAAAAGTTGCTGACCCCAAGTTTTCTTCTGACGTTGAAAGTATCCCGAACGCTACTATGGGGAGTCTTAGGCAAATCACCCTAAGCAAGGGGAAGTCTTGGGACAACACACACTCCTAGTGTCGTCTGCACCAATGCATGCTTTGCAATCTTCATCATTCGGAGAAGAAAGGTCCTCTGCTAGCAAATAAAAAAGAGGAGATAATATTGCAGAAGTTGTGGAGAAATCTCTTGCCCAACTTACTTTATACAATACCAAGAGTCAGCTTACCCAACCTAATGATGAATTTTTAAGTGTTAGATCCACGTCAATCTCGCCACATGACATGCCCCAAATTAAGTTCAACCCATGGGAAGATCTCGGTTACTCTTCCTCATCTGCAATAATCATGGAGGCAATGATGGCTAACACTTCGACAATGGAGGAGCAACTCGCAAATCTGACAAAGGCGATTGAGGGCTTAACAAAGTATGGTCAAGATCAAGATGTCCGAATCGCAAAATTGACCGGCGTAGTTGAAAGCATGATGGATGGATAATCAAGTCATGCACCTGGAAATCTCCCTGAAGTCCACGAGAAGGTTGATCCTCCAACAAAATAAGTGTCATCTGCCAAAGAACTTCATGTCTCCTCCGAAGGATCAATTCCCATCGAACAATTGAAAGAATTCATTGTGGCAAATATCAAAGATAAGTATGAGGTCACTGCAAAGTCTTCTCTCACGTACGCAGAGCCGTATACTGCAAGAATCGATAGCTTGAAGATGCCTGCCGGTTATCAACCTCCCAAATTTCAGCAGTTCGACAGCAAGAGAAATCCAAAGCAACATGTCCCGTACTTTGTTGAGACATGCAATAATGCAGGGACTTATGGAGATTACCTTGTCAAGCAGTTCGTCCGCTCACTAAAGGGGAATGCTTTTGATTGGTACACCGACCTCAAGGCTGGATCCATTGATAGTTGGGGCCAATTGGAGCAATAGTTTCTCAATTGCTTTTATAGCACGAGGCGTACTGTGAGCATGGCGGAACTTACGAACATTCGCCAACGGAAAGATGAACCAATTATTGACTTTATCAACCGATGGAGGAATGCAAGCCTTAACTGCAAAGATAGGCTAAGCGAAGCTTCTGGCATAGAGATGTGTATCCAAGGAATGCATTGGGGACTTCGTTACATCTCGCAAGGAATTAAGCCCAGGACATTTGAAGAACATGCTACTCGTGCACATGATATGGACTTGAGCATGGCTTTTGCGGGAAATGAAGGGTTGCCCATCTACGAACCTTGAAAGGGAAGAGATAAGCAAGAAGTCAAGAAATGGAGCAAGTTCGTACCCAAGAATGAAAGCAAAGAATCCATGAACGTCAATGCCTCTCCTTTGAAGTTTACTACCAAGGTGAGCAAGAAACAGAGTATGAAAACAACTTTCTCTCAAGACAATGCAAATCGGAAGTTGACTCTCAAAGAGATGCAAGAAAAGGAGTACACATTTCTAGATTCTAATGTGCCTGCAATATTTGAAGAACTCCTCGAGCTAAAGCTTATTGAGCTGCCAGAGATGAAGCGACCAGATGAAGATGGAAAAATCAATGACCCGAATTACGGAAAATATCATAGGCTTGTAGGTCACCCTCTTGAGAAGTGCTTTGTCTTCAAGGACATAGTTATGGATTTTGCTCGTTAGAAGAAGATCGAGCTTGAAGACGAAAAGGCGAGCACAAACCATGTGTCCATTTCCTTTGGATCATTCGATCCGACTGAGATATGCACCTGTGAAGGGAATACAGATGAAGAATCATTAGAGGATGACAAAGTCCGAGTTGATCAACCTTATGAAGAAGGTTGGACCCTGGTGACTCGTTAGACGCCATAAATTGAGTCCGCAAAAAGGATCAACGAAGCAACCTACGAGGAAAAAGATGGTGAGAAGACCAAAGAAGCAAAAAATGGTTAAGAACCCAAAGAGGGTGGAGATAGAGACACACCATCACCAAAAGCCACGCCACCTGGTGACTTTGGGAGAATTCTTGCCGAGTTGGTTTCGCATGAGGATTTCTGACGATGATGACAAGGCCTTGTGCTGTAATGCTGATAAAGAAGAAGAGGAAAAGAACGAAGTCACATCAACACCCTCTCCATCACTGCCTAATAGTCTTGTTGAGTCCTCTTTCAAAGAAGAAGATGTCTGTAATGAAAAAATCACCTTCACTGAAGACGATGGGAGATATGCAATCAACTGCAACGGATGCATATGATTTATGCAAAGAATTCATACAATTTGTTGCTTGGCAGGCGGTGGATACACGAGAACAAAGTTGTCCCATCAACTTACTACCAATGTTTGAAATATAATAAAGTTCAAGTCGAAAAGAACATAATTGTTGATGATAAGCCATTCGCTGAAGCCGAGGCATACTTCGCTGATGCAAGTTCTACTTCAAGAAACATATCATGAAATGAGTAAAAGTTGATGACTTCACGAAGACCAAAGATGATAATATTGTGTCCAAAAGGGCCGAAGTAGCTTCTGGTGAAGATAAAGTTACAATAGAAACATACCAAGTTGTGAAAGCTCACAAAATGAATGTTGCAACTGCAAACAAGAAAATAGCTCCTTTATTTCGTTACGTCCCAAAAGTGAAGAAGATGAAGGAGAATAATCAAGCCTCCAAAAAGATGCACTAAGAGAATTAACCCTTCCTATCAAGAATATTTATACCATAAAGTTGTCTTCAAAGCTACTGGAAAAGTTTGTGGCCCCTAACATGCCTCAAAATAAGGCACTCCCCACAAAATGCACAAATGAAGGTTTTGATTCGAATTCTTACAGGTTGTTTGCAAAGGATGGATATGATCCCAAAGAACCATCGAAGTTAGGGAAGCTCCCACCTGAAGCTACTTTGAAAGCAAACACGATGAAGGATAAGGATCATGTGGTGAATCAATCATGTGAGGGTCTAGGTTACAAAAAAAACCCAACCCGTTGATCCTAATAAAAGGCCTTTTGTCTTTGAAGACTTAGAGAACCAGCTACAAGAACTTCTGTATTTGAGAGGTTGGACCATTGAAAAGGAAGAAGAACAAGTCCCAAAGAATTATGAAAAAATTAGAAGACCTTTGCCATCTAGAGTCCAAAGTATCTCCAATGAGTGTCAAAGCCCGATCCCTTCTAGAATGAGGCGACAATCAGAACTTTTGATTTCATGCGGAGAGGTACTCAAAGTGAAGACTCGCAGAGTGTTCCACACTAGAGAGCGTGACGAAGATGAAGAAAGTGTAGGATCTTCATATCACATTACTGCGAATAAGGAGAAATACACTTCATTTCTAAGGAAGGTCGACGAAAATTTGGGATATGCCTCTTGGTGTGGCCATATATATTTTATTGACGGTGATCCCCAAAAAGACGAAGATGTCGAGGACGCTCTTCCGAAACTAGAAGAAAGAATTAAAATGATAGTTGATGCATTGAAAGAAGTAAACCTTGGAACTGCAGAAGACTCCAAGCGCACCTATGTAAGTGCCCTACTAACCACAGATGAAGAAAGAACTTATGTGGAGCTACTCAAAGAATATAGAGATGTATTTGCTTGGAACTATAAAGAGATGCCTGGTTTAGATCCTAAAGTAGTAGTTCATCATCTCGCGGTCAAGAAAGGAGCTCGTCTTGTTAAGCACGACCAAAGATGCTTTAGGCCAGAAATGATCCTATCAATCGAAGCCGAGGTCAATAAACTCATCAAAGTTGGTTTCACTCGGGAGGTTAAAAATCCTACATGGATTTCAAGCATTGTTATTGTGAGAGAAGAATGGCAAAATTCGAGTTTGTGTCAATTTTAGAGACCTCAATAATGCATGCCCTAAAGACGAATTTTCGCTCCCCGTCCCAAAGATTATGATTGATTCCACCACTGGATACGAGGTGATGTTTTTCATGGATGTATCATCTGGCTACAATCAAATACGTATGTCACCGAAAGATGAAGAGCTTATTGCATTTCGCACTCCTAAAGGCATTTATTGCTACAAAGTAATGCCTTTTGGCTTGAAGAATGCTGGCGCCACATATAAAAGGGCAATGCAGAATATCTTTGACGACATACTCCACAAGAATGTGGAATGCTATGTGGATGATTTAGTGGTGAAATCAAGAAAGAAAGGAGACCACTTGCAAGACTTAAGAATGGTGTTCGAACAACTGCGGAGATCTCAACTTAGAATGAACCCGTTGAAATATGCCTTTGGAGTTACTTTTGGAAAATTCCCTGGCTTCATTGTTTGACATCGAGGGATTGAGATAGATCAAGCCAAAGTTGATGCAATCTTAAAGATGCCCGAGCATAGAAATATACATGAACTGAAAAGTCTACAAGGAAAATTGGTGTACCTTAAAAGATTCATCTCAGGGAAGTGCCAACCTTTTAATCGTATCATGAAGAAGGGTGTACCTTTTGAATGGGACAAAACTCGTAGCAACGCATTCCAAAATATCAAATCCTACTTGATGAAACCTTCGATTTTGGCAGCCCCTATACTAGGAAAACCATTGATTCTATATATTGCAGCCCAAGAAAGGTCAATTGGAGCCCTTTTGGTCCAAGAAAATGGTGAAAGTAAAGAAAATTCCCTCTACTACTTGAGTAGGATGATGACCCCAAATGAGCTGAAGTATTCTCTGATCGAAAAGTTGTGTCTAACATTGGTTTTCGCAATTCAAAAGCTGAAGCGCTACTTTCAAGCTCATGTCATCCGTCTTGTCTCAACGATGAACCCGATCAAGTTTGTTATGTCAAAACTCGTCCTGAATGATTGATTAGCAAGGTGGTACCTCCAATTTCAACAATTCGAGATTGTATACATTCCACAAAAAGTTATGAAAGGACAAGCTTTTGCAGATCATCCAATACCTGATGATTGGGAGTTGACTGATGAACTACCTGATGAGGATGCAATGGTCATCGAAGTGCGAGCACTATGGAAAATGTATTTTGATGGTGCCGCACATCGTGAAGGAGCTGGTGCAGGTGTTGTGTTTGTCATTTCTCAAGGAGAAGTCTTGCCATATTCCTTCACCTTAACACAACATTGCACCAACAACGTTGCGGAATATCAAGCACTCATACTTGGGCTTGAGATGGCCGTTGATATGAGACAACTCCAGTTATATATTTTTGGAGACTCTGAGTTAGTGATCAATCAACTTCTAGGTAGCTACGAGGTCAAAAGGCCAGAATCGCGTCCTTATCATGATTATGCACAAAAATTGATTGGATGGCTTGGCAATGTAACTCTTCAGCATGTGACAAGGAAGGAAAATAAGAAAACTGACGCCTTAGCTGCTTTAGCTTTGACATTGACTATGACAGGCCAGACACAAATTACTAGCTGCCAAAAATGGATAGTACCACCAGACAACTGAACAAGGGTGAAAAAATCAAGCTCGAGCATTTGGTAGCCGTCGCTGAAGATGAGAACGTTGATTGGAGACAAACCATGATCGACTACTTATGTTATGGGATACTTCCAGAAGATCCAAGGAGAAAGACCGAAATTCGTCGGCGTGCCCCTCAATTCCTTTACTACAAAGATACTTTGTATCGAAGATCATTTGAGGAAGTTCTCTGTATTGTTTAGGGGAAGATGAAGCAACTCAAGCTATGCAAGAGGCACACTCTGGAGTTTGTGTATCACATCAATCTGGGCCGAAGCTCCACTTCCACATTAAGAGGATGGGTTACTACTGGCCAACAATGGTGAAAGATCGCGTAGATTATGCTCGAAGATGAAAGGCTTGCTAGTTTCACGCAAATTTTATACACTAACCACCTGAAATGTTACACCGTACTGTTGTATCTCGGCCATTTTACGCTTGGGGATTAGATGTTGTTGGACCACTTCCAAAATCTTCTAGAGGACATCTATACATCTTGGCTGCAACTGATTATTTCTCAAAATGGGCCAAGGCCGTCGCTCTTAAGGAAGTGAAGAAAGAGAATGTTGCAAACATCATTCGAGTGAACATCATATATCGTTTTGGCATACCTAGTTATATAATAACAGATAATGGCAAACCGTTCGATAACAAATTGATGACCAAGATCTGTGAACTTTTTGGCTTCAAGCAACGTAATTCGTCAATGTATTATGATGCTGCAAATGGACTAGCCTAAGCATTTAACAAGACACTTTGCAACTTGTTAAAGAGGGTCGTCTCCAAGTCTAAAAGAGATTGGCATGACAGAATAGAAGAAGCTTTGTGGGCATATTGTACGACGCATCGCACGCCGACACAAGCAACTCCTTATTCTATTGTTTATGGAGTCAAAGCAGTTCTTCCTCTTGAGCTCCAAATACCATCCTTGCGGCTCAATGTCCAAAAAGGTCTTACTGAAGAATAAAACGCTCATCTGCGCCTTGAAGAACTAGAGTCCCTTGATGAAAAAAGGCTAGAAGCTTCACAAAGTCTTGAATGTTATCAAGCTCGTCTTTCTCGTTCTTTCAACGAAAGGTTCGCTTGAGATCTTTCCAAGTTGACGATCAAGTTCTTGCAGTAAGAAGACCTATTATCACCTCTCGCAAATCCGGGGGCAAATTCACTTTGAAATGGGATGGTCTATATGTTGTGCAAGAAGCCTATTCAAGTGGAACTTACAAGTTAGATGGCATGAGAATTTTCCCTATCAATGGGAAATTTTTGAAGAGGTATTATCCTTGAAGAATAAACGCTCCTTAACGCACGAGCCTAAACTGCATGTTGCTATGCTCCTGGCCCGCATGAGCCTAAACTGCGAACGACACCCAAAAAAAAGAGTCCTCTAGGTTAAAAACCTCGAAAGGGGCGGCCTAGGCAAAAGTTAGGACATAAAAAAAATTTACTAGGTTGAAAACCTTGAAAGAGGCGGCCTAGGCAAAAAACAGTCCGCTACGTTAAAACCTCAAAAGAGGCGGCCTAGGAAAAGTTAGGACATAAAAAAAACTCACTTATTTTGAACTACATTATGACTTGATCCTCTTCACCTAGGTACGTAGGTAGCTTAGAGTTTAATTCTAAGTTTAGTTGCATAAGCTTTAAAAAAATTGTGTTTCAACGTGACATGATCATCAAAATTTGAGTTGAAGCATTACGTTGATTACTCAAATAGGCGCATATTGCAGAAAGAAAGAAGGCAATTTGTGTCGAGCCAAAATGGATATTTCATTGCTTCAATGCTACATGGATTTGATACATAATTTTCAAGAGACTAAAAGGATTAAAATATTTATACTTCGTCCTATACGAAGAATCTAAGACATAGAAGCAATTGGCGCGAAAGATTGTCGCTATCTTGTCTTGAATTCCTTTTCAAGTTCGCTTCATTTCTTCAAAACATGATGCTACCATAAAGCTTTGCGTAGTTGAATCCAATGTGAATTGTTCCCCCATCATGTGGCCTAACTGTGAAATTTCTAAATTGGGTTCCAAAGGGTCAAGCAATACATGATCTGGAACTTTGACTAATCCAGCAGGTGTTATTCTACAAAGACTTCTATATGCATGCAAATGAAAGTTCACTGCATATGTGTCGACTTCACGAATTTTCTGTTGGTATACTGAAAAAATTTCTTCCATAAAATTAGTAGGTAATTCAGATCTCTGAGTTTACTTTCTAACAGAACGAACGAATTGCAATTCCGACACTCCAAGCTCAAGATACGATTTTTTTCACTGAAAGTACGCGAATCTGAAAGTTTACTGTCGTTAGGTCGAGTTTGGAAATTTTCTGTTGACAGTCCGAAAAGAGTTCTGCCATGAAATATATATAAGTTTTATATCCGAGTCTACTTTCTGACACCACAAACGAATAGTAATTCCGATACTCCTAGCTCAAGATACAATTATTTTCACTGAAGGTACGCAAATCTGAAAGTTCACTGCAGCTAAGTCGACGTCGCAAATTTTCTGTTGATAGCCCGAAAGGAGTTCTGCCATGAAATTCATAGATACTTCAAGTATCTGAGTTTTCTTTCTAGCAGTTCAAACGGATTGTAATTCTGACACTCCTAGCTCAGGATATGACTTTCTTTAACAAGAGCGCACGAAGCAACAAAGCCAACACACTAGGCATGTGCTGAAATTTAAGAAAGAAATAATTAGGAGTAACGGAGGGAATCCAGGTCTCAAAGAGAGATATCACATACTAAAAACAAATATACTTTTATTTCTCCAAGAAATACGTACTCCATTACATGCTATTAGTTATAAAAAAATCGTAAGTCGAGAATCCAAAAAAAAACTCTAAAATCATGGAAAAGGTTTGAAGCTAAGGATTTGTTGGCGGCTTGTTTCAACTGCCCCTTTCAGGAGGGATAATTTCTCTGCTTCATCATCTGGATGATTGGCTTCAATGGTATAAATCTCCCCTTCGGTATATCTATGTTCTCTTGACTTTTATCCAACTTCACTTGTTGTTTATCCAAGAGCGCGACGATCTTCTTCTTTCTGGAGGCCAAGGCAGCTAGCTGTTGTTCAACACTCGCATGATTGGCTTGAAGTTTCTCTACAGACTCGCTCACTTTTTCATATTCCTATTTTACATCATCGAGGCGTCGTCGTGCATCAGAAAGTGACTCTTGGTGAAATTCTTTAGTCATCTTGGACGATCTTAAAGCATTGTAATCTACGTATGTCTTGACGAAAGCCTCAACAAGAGCCTCTAAAGTAGAAGTATCAATAATATTTTCTTTCTTAATTTCCTCAAGAGCCAAAGCGATACTTTCCTCCAACTGTGTGAAGTTATCCAGAGAATCAAGAAAGAACTCTTCGATCCATTCACACAAGGTATGCCACATCGTGTTAACAAAAGAGAATTTAATACGGGAAATAGTCTCTTGCGGTTTGAAGTTTGGAGCATCAAGATACAACGTCCATGGAGTAGGATAAAATCACTCTCGTTCGAACTGGAAGTCGCACTAATATTCACAATCTCATTGGGCAAAGCAGAAGCTTGAGTCCTTTCCTCATTTATTCTCACGATATTGGTTGTCTTCGCAACATCTTTGTTTGGTGAAGTAGGAGGCACTTTCCTTTTGCAAGGATTGTTCGTCATCTCCACAGTGGCAGTAGTTGTCTTGGAAGTCAACAAAACATGTTTAGCTCCTTTGTCCACATGGGCATCCCGGCCTGTCGAAGGGGTAGACTTGGATAAGACCTCGGTGCTTTGCAAAGCATCTTTCGATCTTAACTTGGACTTGAAAGACCCTTCGTAAGTGTTCTTTTGATGTTGATCATCTTTGGTGGATAAATGAATGTCATCTTTCCTTGGAACTTTCAAAATGATGTGAGTACTTTGTCGTGAAGAGTGCACTCGACGAGCTGACCACTAATATGCATACTCACGAGTCATTAGAGGCCCCTCTTCTGATGGACGCGTAGGGACAATAACCTTTGATGAACCTCCAAGACGAACACAAGAGTCCCAGAATTGCACTAGCATTTTCAATGAGCCGTCATAAGGTCGCACTATGAGGTTTCCAGGAACATATTGACAAAAGCCGAATTGACGACTAAACTTATGGGGTCTATAAGATTCCACAATATGAATGTCATCATGCCTAAGGGTGATGAAGCTTGAGCGAAGACTTATAAAAAAGTCACTCTAAGAATTCGATTGTTCGTCACGATCGGTAAGATGCAATTCCCTCCCTTGTAGCATAGACAAATGGTAAAGTTTTCGCGCACTAACTTGTTGAAACAACTCACAGGCATTACTAGGATCAAATTGCTTGTCCATCTTCTCACCAGAAACCTTGCACATTTGCGGACCTCATTGTGGACGATTAACACGATAGTAGGTGTCGAGATATGCTCCTATCCACGCATATACATAATGAATAGGAAAGAGTGCTTTGCAAGCGCCCAAATCTTGAGAAGTGGAGACCTTCTTCAAGCCATGGTAGATACTTGCAAGAACTAGAACCACCAAGAAAAACTTCTCTCCATGAGCCATCAAACTCACGATTTTGAAGACACTAGCACGAATGTAGTCGATCTTCTTGTTGGTGAACACAAATTTGCAAAGCCAACATGAAAGGAAAGCCACCAAATAAGTCTCAGCTCTAAGTGACTCCTCCACGCCAAGCTCAATAAAGGGGGCATTCTCATCATCGGTTCGTGGTAGGAAGCTTGCGTCAATATTTCCAGAAGGAATATGATTCAACTTTGGCCTTATAGTCCGATTACTTGTTGACTTTTGCGGAGGCTTGGCATACCTACTTGGGCCTCAAAACCAAAACTCCACCCAATCATGAATGGAGACCTCGTGGACATCATCCTTCATGAGTTTGTAGAACACCGAGAACAGGTGGAGACAACTTCTTGGGAGGAAAGATTTTCCTTGATCATCCACCTGTGTCAACTCCTTAGCCGAGGGGATAACTTCGTTGTAGAAGAACCCATGCACCGGAAGGCCTCCGATTGCTCTCAAGTCCCACAGAGATGGAGAATTAACCAGTAGAGGTAGAAATTGTGTTGGTAGATGGGTGCCAAAGCTCACAAAAGGCACGTAGGACGTTCTCATTGTAGTCATATGTGAACAACGAAGAAAAGATGGCGTCATAGACCTTGATGCCATCCAGAGTCAACTTGTTGTGGGCAAGAACATCTTCTACCTACTCCTAATATTTGGACGTATATCGAACATCACCAAAGCTGGAAGGAGGAGCACTCCAAGTGGCGAGACGCCCATCGTGATCATGATGAGGAGGACTAGCAGACGCGACCTTCTGATGGGTGGAGGACTTCAAAAGTAGGACCTTCATGTTGGTTGCTTTGCTCGAAGATCTATCCAATGCATCCTTCGTATCTCTAGTCGACCATTCTGCAAGATCAAGGGAGGCGTCAAGTGGATTTCGAGCGAGCGGGAAAGCACCCATCACCAGAGGATGAACTTTTAAAGCGAGAACCTGGGCGCGCGGATTCTGCTTGTCACTAATAATCTCAAGGTGTGGGTATGGGGAATCGTTGTCGATAAAATGCATCCTTGCTGATGAAATTCACAGTACTATGTGCTGCTATAAGAGTCTGCAAAAACAAAAGGGAAGAATCTATGAAAACCAGCAAAACTGAAAGGGGAAACATGTCACAATATATTGCCTAAATTCGAGAAAATATATGGGAAGATATCAGGACATTCTGATTATGATTTTACCTATATCGTAGCTCTAGAAGCCTATTTTCCATAGCCGCAAACCGCTCATGATTTTGATGCTGTTACACCAAAATATGATTTGTTTGGTGAAAGACGCGCAAAGCTGAAATGTCGAGCGCGACAGAACTTGGACCAAGTTTAGGAAACTCACCTGGGATAATACAATGCGAATTTAAATCCAAATTTTTGATATGTTTCTGTAATCCGAGTCTAGTTTTTGTAGCCGCAAACCGCTCGTGATTTCAACGTTCCTACACCACGATATAAAGTTTTTTTGTGAAGACGTGCAAAGACGAAATATCGAACGTGACAGAACTTGGAACCAAATTTAAGTTCACATAGGACAGTACAAAGCGAATTTAACCTCAATTTTTGAACGTATCTTGCCTCTAAGTGTCTACTTTTAGGAGGATCAGACGGATTGAGCTTTGGACACTCCCATGACAAGATGTGAATTGTTTTATGTAAGTGAGCCAAGCTGTCGGACTAACGGGAGACGTCCGACTTAACTAAAGCATAAGAAAAGCTAATTGCTAGTTGCTGCCTGTTGGTTAATACAAGCTAACGTTCATGATGCAACGTGGTGATCATGGTATTTTCAATAGGCAACTGATGCAACTAAATTGTTCTCTAACATGAGAAAAAAACGAAGATGGTTAACTTTGGTACATCAGACCATTTGACTAAATGATTCACGAAGGAGCGTTATCTTCGTGGGTACTTCAAGTCTCTTCTTTGATTTTTACAAGCCTACATCCCGATAAGCCTTGAAGCAGGGGACATTTATAGACAAATAAGATTTTATTAGATTAAACCCACAAGTAATTTGGATTTCATCATCATATATTAAATACATATTAGTCCAAATGATACTATGGGCTAGTATAATAGGGTCGATTATTTAAATCTAAAATAAATTGATTTAAATAAAAGTCCAATGTATTATTGGGCTAGCCCGTCAATTGGTCATCTATCAAATTGATCGGCCCATAAGCCTCAAGCCCAATGATCTACTTGGGTTTTCTTTGGAGATTACTCCACCCCACACCTATATAAAGGGATGAAAGGAGAAGGCTAAGACAAGCAAGTAAGCAGAAGGAAAGGCTAAAGAGACTCTGAAGAATAGCATCAAGGTCTCCATCCATATCTGCAATCGTCGTCTGTAGTCATATTTCAAAGGCGAACTTAAATCATAGGCGGGCGGCTTCAAATCTTCCGTTCCTGATAACTCAACACCAAATTCTGGTTTGTGACGACCTTCAAATTGTTCGTGACGTACTACAAATCTGAAATCCGTCAAGTTCAAGATCAAGCTCTCAAGCTCTTGAACCATCGTCCGTGAGGAGGAGAATCAGAGGACTACATCTATTTAGATTTAAAGATATTTTAGAGATTGTAACCCCCATCACTTGAAATTGAATATGATATTTGTCGCTACAATTTTTGTGTTGATTATTATTTTTCAGGAGCGAAATTTAGTTGTTACAACATTATTGTCTCGGGAGCTCCCTGATTATCTATACATTTTTTTTAAATTTATTTTTATATTAGAATCTCATGCAAAATACTCCAAAGAATGAAATATAATATTTTATGCAATATGCTCCAAATTATTTATGTCAGATAGACGATATGTGGTGTATTATATATATATATATATATAATAC